>CM029487.1:20299496-20301996 GCA_017140395.1 Eucalyptus lansdowneana | reverse complement strand
AAAGGAATTCAATCGATGAATTGTAAGGAATCAACTGATCGGTCTATCTATTTTTTTTTTCGACTATGATTAATGGATACTTTTCGATCATGATTCTATTTAGACTAGATTCCATTTCCATAAGAATTGAATTCAAAATTCCTTTCGAGTTTTAGATCTCTCAACCCCTTACCTCGGAGATTGATTAAAAATTCATAAATCATCCCATGAATTTTTTTTTATTGCATAGTGTATATCTGGTATGCACACAACACAAAATGGGCGTTTATTCTATTTTCATCATAGAATGATTATTCGATTCTTTTTCCTCTTTTGATCATAATTCAATCAAAACTTCTCGAATTATCTTAATCTGTAGGACAAATTCTTTGATTCTTCCATTTCGATGGAATCGGAATAGCTCCTTATTCATTAATATACTACTCGATTTGTATGAAATCGAATATTTTATTTGGATGAAATCCAATCGGATTTCAATATTTCTTATTATTGATTCCTATCAAAAGAAAGAATTTGAGTAGAAGGTCATATCTTTTTTTTTTTATGAGTTTTTTTTTTTTTAATGAGTCTGTTTTTATGTTGTTTTCGTACTATACAATTCCGTTGTTTGTGGGATCATTTTCTCACGAGAGGTAATGAAAAGAATTATAGAATGGATTGCTATCTATGCCTAGATCGAGGATAAATGGAAATTTTATTGATAAGACCTTTTCAATTGTAGCCAATATCTTATTACGAATAATTCCGACAACTTCAGGAGAAAAAGAGGCATTTACCTATTACAGAGATGGTGCGATTTGATTATTCTTTTTTTTTTTTAAGTATCTTTTTCTATTTTATTTACCGCTTTTCTTTCAGTCTTAGAAGAAAGACACACGATTCGGGATAGAAAGAAAAAAAGGTTATTGCAAAAATCTACGCTTTTTTGAAGGTGAAGTTTGTAAAAAAACAATTCCTTCTGTCGTGTATCCCCGATTAATGCAGCCTCAGATGCTTCAATTGTCGATTCTAGTATTGAGCGAAAGGTTACACCTACGGGTTATGTATGGTGGGGTCAACCTAATCCATTAGTACCCATAGGCGGCATAGGAGAAGAAGCACTACGTCTAGAAATCAACAACACGAAAACTTTGTTATGTTAACAATTATACTCCTTCCTTATCGAGACCGGAACTAAGAAGAATGGTTGGGCCAACAAACATCCATCTCGTTTGTATTTGGATACCCGTATAACCATCGAAGACTGTTGAAGTGACGAATTACTGGAATTTAAGGGGCGTGGGGGACAAAGAAATTGTTGAAGTTACCATTTTTTTATCTAGTATCAACCCATTTGATGGTAAAAAGATCTTTTGCAGGAAGGTTGGCTAGAGATTTCTTGTAAAAACACTAGCCCCGCTCAGTCAATAATGAGAATATTTCAATCTTTTTTGATCCCATGTGTTATTCTCATTATGCACATAAGGGAGGAGCCGTATGAGGTGAAAATCTCACGTACGGTTCTGGAACGGAGATTCTTTGAATCGAACAACGACCGTAACGGATGTCGGCTCAATCCGAAGGAAATTATGCGGAAGCTTTACAGAATTATTATGAAGCTATGCGACTAGAAATTGATCCCTATGATCGAAGCTATATACTCTATAACATAGGCCTTATCCACACAAGTAACGGAGAACATACGAAAGCTTTGGAATATTATTTTCGGGCACTAGAACGAAACCCGTTTTTACCACAAGCTTTTAATAATATGGCTGTGATCTGTCATTACGTGCGACTATCTCCACTATAGAAAGAAAAAGGAAAGAGAAAAGAGCGAATCCGCTAGTAAATACTAGAAAAAATTACTAGAAAAAATAGGCTTTCTACATATGCATCGTCAAAAAACGATTTTTATCAGCTGTAGCAAAGAAAAGAAAGGAACTTCATAGAAGTCAAAATATGAAGAAATAGATATGCCTAGATACTTTATTCTATGGATAAAGGATCTAATTGATAGAAAAGCACCGTAAAGATCAATTAGTGAGGTTTTGGGCCGATACAATAAGAACTGCTTACTTACTTATGTCATGATAGAAGATAAAAGTTAGGAATCCATTTATGTAATAAAGTCGATCCCCTAAGGTATTGAGCAGCGGTGTAGCATCAGATCCCAAAGATAGTAAGTCTTTTCTTTATTATGAAGAAAAGACTTTTTTCGAAAGATTCTATATCAATTTCTCTATGAACCGGAGATAGTTACCTTTGAGAAAATTCTAGCAATAGTGGAAATACCTATGCTTTATTCTTCTGAAGGTGGGAGAAAAAGATAAAACTAAAAAAAAAAAAAGATTCTTTTTTATTATTAATAAAAATTCAAGTTTGAAACTCATGAATTAACCTCTTTTGCTTTTTGGTTAACCTGAGAAAAAAAATGGGACACCACAAGAATTGAACGATGAGCCGTATGAGGTAGGAAACTCTCAAGTACGGTTCTAAGGGAAGGAATTGACCCACCTAT
>CM029487.1:20036996-20286996 GCA_017140395.1 Eucalyptus lansdowneana | reverse complement strand
TAAGATATTCATTCTATTTTATAGAATTCAAGATAGATTTATTTATAGAATGGTTACTGTAGTTTTGCTTTAGATCACGGGAAAGGAAACCTGGTTGGCTATTTCACAAAGAAATGGGATTATCATATCACTTTGTTACTCTACTAAAAATTAGCCATATCTTTATCTTCTATCCTTGTAAGTGGTAGAATTTCACCAGACACATTATGATTAGAGATTTAGGGTCATTTGTCTATAACTTTTTAGCAAGAAAATTTCTTTTCAGCTTCCTAGCTAAAATTTAAAGTATCATTTGACTACTTGAATATTGTAAAAAAATATATGTGAATCTATTTATCTAAATTTGTGATTTCATAAGGTTTCAGGTGCTTTGGATTATATAAAAGTTAAAATATGTAAGCCGTAGTCTGAAGAAAAAAGTGGAAAGCAAAATTAGTTTCAAACAGAACTAAAATACAGATACACTAGGATTATAGCCGAAGAAAACTTGGCGAGCTGATTTTAATGTAATTTTACTGAATTAAATTACCAAATCTAGTGATGCTTATATTGTCAATTTGTTTTTCGAAAAATAAATATCTTTCGTTGCAAACGGATTAATGTAGGAGGACCAGCGCACAGGTATCTGTCATCATACAAGTTAAACAAAAATTTTCCAAGGTCTGCAAAAGCTTTTATTTAAGCTCAGCAAGTGTTCTCTTGCCAACTTTCAATGGAGATTCGAACGCAATTGCAGCGGAGAACGGGACAGTGGCAACAACTCTTTAAGAAGTCCAGCTTTCAAGATACAAGAAAGTCAAGCAGACCAGCCACTTGCAGGTCTGATGAAGCCTAAAAACTGCAGAAGACGCCCCCACATTTGCATTGAAAGTAGCCATGGAAGAATAGACGACTTCTGATTCATCTTCCAGTTTGCGTAAAACGAGAACTTCCCATCAACACAAGCTTTATTTCTTTATCCTGTCAAAGTTTTGCAACCTGCCGAGTAGGTCTGGCCCGTCAATGAGAGCAAACTTAGGCGCATTTGGTTTCAACCAAGCGAGACTGATACTGACTGCTTTGAAGTCCTGACCCAGTCCCATTCTGTGTCTGAGGTGAACTCCCCATCTGTCTTCTGAGTTTGAATCGGGAGATATGCAGCCTTTCCAGCCACAAAAAATGGAGCCATGTATACGAGCCTGCATATCAGACAAATTCATGAAGCCTTAATCGCAAGTTGAGAGCTCAAGTTGTGTAAGAATGGCGAGTTCATGTCTGAAAAGCCAGCTGTCTTTAGAGCGTCGCTGTTAGATTCGCTAACGGTTGTGTCCATCTTGGATATAGCGATTCAGTCATTACCTCATCATATCAGTTTTTTAGATCTTTTGGAAATCAGCGTAGTCCCTTGCGTATTTTAAAATTGGGATTTAGTTCCCATGTGTATGCATATGATGTGTTGGATAGTCTATAGAAATGAGTAGAGAAAGCTAGTATGGTGAAATGCAAACTCAATTTAAGCATAATGGAAGGCCAATGTAAAGTTTGTGGATTTAGATCCATCCAAAGTGAACCCTCCCACATAGGATGTTGAGATTATCCCACATCCTTTGAGGTTCCCCTATGAAATGAGGCATGCAACGTAGCCACTACAAAGAAATTCCAGGAGTTACGAAGGAAATTTCGAGCTCATATTGGTTATGAGTTGAGAACGGGAATTAAACTCTATGAGATCGAATCTCCCGTTGTTCCTCAGTAGCTTAGTGGTAGAGCAGTCAATTGTTAACTGACTGGTTGTAGGTTCGAATCCTACTTGGGGAGATTTGATTCATTTGGAATTAAAGTCATTTCGAATTAAGTTGTTGAAAAGGCTGAAAGTTGATTATTTTTACCGTTTGAGTTAGATTTTAGAGTAAGGAATGTTCATAACTAATCTATATCTGATCACGTGTGAACTCATTAGCGTTGCTACAATACTAATATTTGAGCCTGATTTGAATACTTCACCTACTGTATGAAAGGATGAACATGAAATTTCCATGGTTACCTTTTGGTGGTGTGAAATTTCTATGCTCGAAGTAGCAGGTTAGGCTGGGCTCGGAGATATGCCCCGACTAGCCATGCCCAAGCCCACTTATAAACTACCAGAAATATAATTATATTAAAATCTCGGCCCGAGGCCAAAAGTTGCCCAACCATCTTATAGAAGATACAGCAAATAATAATGTTTCATCCGAGGCAGCTTCAATAATTGTTTTGGACAGGATGCAAATGACTATTTTGTATGATCTGTCTATAGTAGTACAAAAATTGTATTATTTATTAAATGAGGGAAATCTATTACTTTTATCATTGATGATTGATATATAAACCAAGAATTTAATAGTCTATTATATTGGCAGTACTTCTTTCAATAAAAATTGCTATTTAAAAAAAAAAAAAAAAAGACAACTGAACAAAAATAATCACATTGTTCTTTCAAACTAGCTAATTAAAATTTGGAACAATTCAAAGCGGGTGATCTGTATTGTTAAAAACCTCAACCATTCCAAAACTAGTTGTTTTGTAATCACATTTATACTTGGAGCTAGGGGTGTCAATGGATAGGTCGAGTCAGGTTTCTTGGGCAACCTGACCACCTAACCCCTAAAGAGGTGTGTTTCTCTTTGACCCGAACAGCATATGACCCAAATGAAAACACAGGTCGGATTGGGTGGTTACAATTGAAATGCTTGCTAATAATAACACTGCCCAATTAAGCTACAAATAAAATTTGGTGGTTCATGCTATTACATTCTCTACAACATCCTCCATCATTACAACTGCTGATTGATCCAAAACCTCGGCATGGACAATAAGAAATCCCAATCCTCTTTGCTTAAGTCATTGGCACAATAACCTGCAAAGATTATTAGCTTTGACAGCAAAATCTGCAGATGATTCATATTGACAAGTCTACATGACTGCTTTTGAAAAGAAATCAAGTAAGAGCATTTTCTCCTGAGGTTGATTTTCCTTTCTGGTTTTGGCACATTTGATCCGTCTGTTGCACATATTGGATAACAAGATACAACCAACTGAACCACTCAATAACCAAAAGAAAGAACTCATTCAATAGTACAATCAGCAACGCTCAAACCTCCAGGGTCCTTCAGCATACCCCCAAAAAAAATGACCATAATTGCTCAATCACAGCATAACTCTAAATTCATATTTTTTCCTCCCAGATGACAGCCATGCTCTTATTTGCAGCAGAATAAGAGCATCATGGAGTTGTGCCAGACTGCCTACCGAACAGTCCATTTAGATTGGGCCGTGAAAATTCAAACAAGCATGAGCACATTGCAAATGATAATAAAGAAAAATCCAAAGACCAAAGCTTCAGAATGACATAAATTAAGATAGACATAAAACGAAGCTCATATGAAACAAAAGAGAAACAATACACCCCAACTTTCCACGCAGAGCATCAAACTTACCTCAAAAGACTCATCTCTTGACAATCAGTCAATAATGTGTGGTTCCCATATCTCCTTTACAATACTAGATCACAAGACAAAGGACATCCAAAAGTGCAGAAACCAATTAAAATAGCCAGTGGTCGTCTCAGAATGACATGAAATTCTTTACTACGTAGATCTGCCATCACAAAAACACCAGTTTGAAAGCGTTTGCAGATAAATCTAAAAATATAAAAGCAAAAAAGAAAACCAAACTAAACCACATGTAGGCGAGGACACAAGCACAGAATCCCCAGAAAATCAAACACAAATTCCACATTCCTTCAATCCTAATTTATTTTGCCTCAGACATCAATTTAACAGGCAAAAAGCATGCACTCAGAAAGCATGCACCACCGAAACGGATCTAACCATCCACCTTCAAATCGCTCAGATCTACCACAAAAGAGCCAATACACAGAACCTCCTCCACAGACAATCGCATCATGGATCTTCATCAGAAACAAGATAATCACAGGACTAAAACTGCTCAACGTAGGTGGACCAAAAGGATCAATGAAGACTCCTGGCAAGGAAGAGGAAAGAGCAAACCTTGCTTGTGGCCAGTGCCTTTCTCGACAGTATGGCACAGAGCACACTTCGCCTTGAAGATCTTCTCCCTGACCTTCGGATTGCCTGGTAGAGCTTCAGCGAAGGGTGTCACTGTCATCCTTAGGTATGGTGCTAACCCAAGGAGTCTTGTCGACAAGGCCTACAGCCACCTAACCAAACGAGAATGGCATATCCTGGCGCTCTAAGATGCTAGAGATCATAGTCCAACTATTAATTGGTCAAAAAGAAAGCATCTATGACCAGATATCAAGAGCAACATATCATATCATTTCCAATACAATCCCTCTATAGCTACATGGATGGACTCTTCTCCAAAGACCAATTTGGCCAAGAAAAGGATCAAGTAGTTTAAGATATGAGATATCCTTAATAGGTCTTAAAAATTCCTAAAGGCCCATTCAATCGAAACATAATTTTCCCTACTCCCGCCCAAGGTGAACCAATCCCAGGAACTCAGGTGGGCAAAAAAGACATCGTTTTACAGAAAGCATGAACATCAATTTGAAATATTTGGAAAGCCAAGTTCTCTACCCCAAGCCAAAAGAAATCCAATAGTAAAACAATCCCCACCATTTATTCATGCACATAATCTTGAATAACTATATGTTCCAATTTCTTTAATGAAAAGACCGGATGAATGCAATGAGTAGTTATGAAATTTGAAGACAAAAGCTAAAAATAGAAGACTCAACACTCGTACAGAAGACAAATAGAAGGAAAAGTCACCTAATTGGCTGGTATGAACGACCGGGGACACAGACCGAGTAACTCCAGAACTCCCAAAAGCCCTTATACCAAAATGCCACAAGAACTTCGCACCAGTGCCATAAACACATCAATTAAAACAGCAATAGCACCCCTAATCACGCCACAACGAAAACTCTGCTTGAAATTTTATTATATTTTCCTTTACTTCAGATGAATAGAAAACTCCACCGGAAGCACACACAATAATCAGAGGTAGAAATTTATTGGTAGCATACTCGATCAAATGGGTGATTAGATTCAAAAGATATATATATTCCTATTTTGAAATGACTCTAAAGGGTTTTTCAATAAATGAAAACAAGATTTATCTGCTCGTTCCACTAGCAACCAGTCCCACAAGCAATCCAACTGCAAAAATGACCGACAGATCAGACCAGAACAGCCATGACAGCCGCCAAACAACGAAGAGCGAGCGAGACCTCAAAGCAATCCAAGGATGCTCGAATGCGAAAAGAGGACGCGCCTGCCCTTAGAACAATGGTTGTGGGACAGGGAAATGGGAGAGAATCTACTATGAGCCCTTCGAAAGAGGGTCTCCTCCCACTTTTCGTCACCCACCCTCTTCGATCTCGCATTCACGAAGTGCCCGCCATTTCTCACGCTGCAAAGAGGGCGTGGAGACGGGTTGGCGAGGGGAGGAGGAAGCTGGCGGTGAGGCTCGCGAGGTGTGGATCAGGTGGAACTCTCTGGAGATGAGGAGGAGGGGCTTCGAGGTTGCGTCGGCGAGCGATTATCGTGAGGTCGGCGATCGGGCGGTTCAGGCGAAGGAGAAAATGCGCCGAGGGAGTTGGTGGTCGTCTTGTGGAAGAGAAGATGGAAAGCGTTAGGAAGAAAAATTTCTGTTTCTGAACATAATTTCTGGCGAGAAATAAAGTTCTAAATTCGATCCCAAGATGAATTTTTGAGAAAAATAAATAATTTTTTCCTCTTGGGCAATGGCGGCGGCGGAGGACAGCGGGCTGTAACGGGAGGTGGCAGACAAAGTGCTCATTGGCAACGGGTAGCGACGAAGGACAGCGGTCAATGAGAGATAGGCAGCGGAATATTAAGGAAGACGAACGGTGAGATTTCTAGTTTCTGTTCTAAAAAAAAAAAAAAATTATTACTTCTCATTTTTATTATGATTAAAAAAATTTAAAAATTTAAAAAAATGAAATTATATTATCAAATGAATTTTTATTTCAAATTTACTTTCAGCAATTAAAAAATAAATCTAGTCGGAACTAGGATGATTAATATATATACCTCACATTTTAAATTATTATCTGAACATCAAGTATACCTCCGGCCTAAATTAAACCCCAAAAAAATGGGTCGGTGGGCATTATTGACAGTCGGAGTGCCAAGTTTGTAACCGGCTCGGGAAAAACAAACTAAAATGCCCCCAGGGAAATGAGAAAATATTTTACAGACTTGGATGATGTCACCGACAGGATATTTCGAGTGCCTGTTCGAAGTTCGAAAGATTATGGAAATATTATTAATTTGGTTCAGTAGAACTCGTCGATAAAATGCTTGCTCGGAGAAACGGTCCAGCCAGGCCAGTCCGATGGCTGACTACATCCCTCTCTTTCTTTCTCTCTCTCCAGCCAGGCCTCGTTCCAGTTTCATCGCTGAGTCGCTGACTACATGCCCTCCCTCCTCCCTCTCTCTCTCTCCAGCCAGGCCTCGTTCCAGTTTCATCTCTGACTACATCCCGCTCCCCCTCCCTCCCTCCCTCCCTCCCTCCCTCTCTCTCTCCAGCCAGGCCTCGTTCCAGTTTCGTCTCTGACTACATCCCCTCGCCACTCAGCCCCCTTCCTCTTCCCTCTCTCTCTCTCTCTCTCTCTCTCTCTCTCTCTCTGATCCAACCAGCAAAGGAGAAAATGGCGGAAGCCGTAGTGCCTTCTCTGCTGAGGCTGATTCCTGACGTATTGAAGCTATTGAAAGAAGAATGGGATCGCGATTCAGAGGCTAAAACGGAATTAGAGTATCTCAAGGACTTGATCGGAGCCATCGGGCACTTCCTCAAGAAAGCCAACTCGAAGAAGGACATCGATGAGGATCTCAAAGCGTCCATGAAGCGAATGCGGAAGTTTCTTTATGACTCTGAAGATGCTCTCGATGATTTCATGAAATGTAAAAACTGTAAGTTGAAGGTCTTGGTGTATACATTTACAAACAAATCAATCGCCGTACTTTTGCTTCCGAAGCACAAAGAATCAGAAAGATGGTGGAGAACTACAAAACTACACTGGAGACTTCAAATACATTATCCGCAGACCATGCCAAGTCTAGCTCGGCCTGCCATCAGTCGTTATCCATTGCCTTTTCCAGTGAGAGGGACAATGAATTGGTGGGCATTAAAACGGCAAGGAAGCAGCTGGTTGGATGGCTAACTGCAACAGTCCGACACGGAAAGTGATCTTCGTGCACGGCGCACAAGGGGTAGGGAAGACAAGTCTGGTGGGCGCCGTGCTTCGTGACGAAACAGTGAAGCGTCACTTCACATACTGTGTATGGATCAAGGATTTAAGATCCTACGAGTTGCACGACAACAAAGCGGCAGCGCTGATGAAGGCAAATGCAGAGATATGGGATCTAACTAACAATGACAGCCTCGGATTCCAACTTGAATTCGAAGAGTTTTTCAGACGTTTGTGGAACAAAGATGTCAGATGGGTGCTCGTCTTGGATGATGCAGGCAGCACTCATGTGTTCGAGTCTCTCCGGAGTCTTTTAGCTCAAAGTTGTCCGAGTATGCTCGTCACGACGCAGGACAGCAGCCTAGCATCTAACTCCAGAACTTTCTTGGATTCTCCAAATGGCACAATCTGATGGTGCCACTCTCCGAACCCGCCAAACTCTTGTATGAGATCCGCCACTTCAGGCATGTTTTCCCTTTCCTTGGATGATTCTTCGACTCTACTCTGCCGGAAGATGTTCCAAAAGGATGCCTTTCCAGATGTTTTAAAAGATGCTTCTGACGGCATTGTAAAACAATGCGGAGGATTGCCACTTGCAATTCTTGCGGCATCTAACCTTTTGAGCAGTATTCATGGTGGTGTTAATGGCACTCCTCGAAGTGTTGTATGGAAAAAGTTGAGTGGCAGGCTTGGAGAAGCCCTGCTATTGAAACGAGATAAAAGTGGCCTAATTAGAAGGATGATAACCCTGCGTATGGACCACCTTCACGATGTTCGTGCTTGTCTCTTTTACTTGAGCATCTTCCCAGTAGGTCATCGCATAAGTTGCTCCACATTGATGCGACTATGGATGGCAGAAAGATTTATTGAGCAGAAAAGGTACCAACCCTGCCCCAACAATCGCAGAGGAAACCCTGAAAAAGCTAGTAGATCATAACTTATTTCAGGAGGTAATGAACAAATTATGATAGGGCCAAAACCTGCCTCATTTATAACATTCTGCATCAAATCATTATTTCCAACTCAAAAGAAGATGAGTTCGCGATGATTATTGCCGATCCAGAAGAAGGATGGCCTGAGACTGTATGGCGCCTGTCCATTCACAGCAAATTGGACAGTATAAAGGATGGCACAAAGGTCAAACGACTTCGCTCCTACTTGTCTTCGATGAAGTGTACCCTGCTTCCATGGAAGCACTGCTGAAGCAGGTTAGTAGGCTTAACGTGCTAGATATTCAAGGTTGTTCTTTGGAAAAGTTTCCCAACGATATTTTACATTTAAGATATCTTAGGTACCTCCGTTTAAGGGGTACCCGTGTAACTGCAATTCCGGAAGACATAGAAATCTTGAACATCTAGAGACCTGGATCTCTCAAAAATACCTGCGTGACTGAGCTACCTAAGAATATTTTTGAAGCTAAAAGCACTTCGTCATCTGTTAGTATACAGATCCGACCCAAGTCCGGATCCAGGATGTTACCCAAAGTATGGTGTCGGGGCTCCATCACAATTAGAGACTTGGCATCATTGCAAAAGCTATGCTTAATAGATCTAGGCGAAGTCAGGCAAAGCACAGAATCACACGGGAATAGATTGCTCGAAGGACTCGGGAAACTGGAAAATTTACGAAGGCTAGGATCTCAAATCTGAGACGTGACCATGGAAAGCATCTTTGCTCTTCCATTGAGAAGTTACAAAAAAACTGGAAACATTACATCTAATTGCCGAGAGAAGTCTAGGGAAATTAGATCTTTCGAAGGTAGATAAGACTAAAGCATTTCCATTCCTTCAGCGGGTTCACTTGACAGGATATGGAAACTCTCCTACATGGATACTCTTCTAGTTTGGCCAAATTGTTCATCAGGGGGAGTCGATTGGACGCAGAAAATTCTCTCCAACAGTTTAAGGGGTTGCCATGTCTGAAGCATCTGGATTTGCAAGACGCGTTTTTAAATGTAATTGAGATGAAATTTGAGGAAGGGGTTTTCAACAACTTTGCTTTTAGGCCTGGATACATGTCCCAATCTCAAATCCATCACAGTTGCAAAAAAAGCACTGCCCACTCTTGAAAGGTTATCCCTGGCTCAATGCAGAAGTCTGACAACAGTGCCCCGAGGCATGACGGGTCTAGAACAGTTGAAGTGCCTCGAACTTTATAAGATGCCCGAGGCATTCATGACAGCGATCAGACAGGATAAAGCAGTTCAAGCGCATGGCATGACTGTTCAAAGAGAATGAAACCTGGAGCTGCGGAGAAAGTCGACCCAACGGTTCCCCCAACGGACCAGCCAAAGAACTCTCGGCCGCTTCGTACAAATAGGGAAATAGTTCCCTCGAGGGGTCCAGGTAAATCGTATCTCAACTAAAAACAAGTTAAAATTGTAGTGCATGGGTCACGTAGACTCACGGAATTAAATCAATCACTGGATAAATTTATCCAATAATGTCTTGGCTTATTGAGCAGTTATTAATTAGATTTGATTGATGGGAGTATTCCCAGCCCCTCTAGGTCAAGGTTGTAACTTTTCATATTTCGCCTTCGAAGAAACAGAATGTTATGGAGGTGTGTCTCTTGACATGAAATCCCCATCAACCGCATGTGTGGTTTTTTCTCTTTTGCAACCGCTTGAGCTTTTAGTAGTTGTTGTTCTTGTTTCCTTAGTACCTACAGCTTCCCGTACTTGTCCTTTTCCTTGGGGTTATATACAAATGCTCTTCAATGCAATTAAAAAAATATGCCGAAATGTTTGAAGCTAAAAGAAAAAAATTGTAGGTTTGTTTGCGCGAATGATTGCAAAACTAATCTCAATACAAGCCTCTTTTAACGAACAAGGATGATGTTTTAGTTACTTTTCGTTTCTTGCCTAATGCTTTTGTGTGAGATTTAGTAAAATCACAATTAGCCGTTCTAAAAGCTTAAGATATTAGGCGAATACGTGATATAATAGTAAATCATTCTAATACTTCTCCTCATGTTTAGTTTGGCCTTTTTATTTGTTTATTATTTTTGGTCTAGTACTGAGCATGAACATATTTAATTAGGGAAGTAAATGGGACTTGAATCGATTTGAACTCAAAACCTCTAGCTCGATATTTTGTGAGATTTAGTAAAACCACAACCAACTGTTTTAAAAGCTGCGACTTATAGGCAGATGTGATATAATGGGGTCTTGGTGGTCCAAGATTATCAAACCATTAGTAAGAGTCATAAGCATGAGACTATTTGATAATAAAATATTTTTACATTTTGAAGCAAATTTAAAAGCATAAACTCTAAATTCTCATAGAACTTGTCAGTTAATGTTCTGACTGGTATATCTCTCTCAAATTACTCATGACTCCATTGCATCATGATGTTTTCAGTTACTTCACTTTCTTCCATTGGTACATGTACTTGATACGTCAACGGCTGCCTCCTACAGAAAAGATATCTGTATAAAGGGGCTTGAATGTGATTTTGTTCAATGCCACATTTATGCTTTTGTGTTCATGGTTTTCATAGATTCAATCTAGGAGTCTTCAACTTCAACATACATGCCGCATCATCATACGCTCTTACAAGGATTTTGGAAGCTGAGGATCGGGATTTTGTTTCAGTGGACGACAACACCGGCAATGACAACTCTGGATGCGCATTTCTGCAAGTTAGGAAATCCACAAGTCTAACTTGATATGTGTTCAGATGGTTGATCTCATGGAGCACATAATTAGTCGAAAGGATGGAATTGGGGGTTCTATGGAAGACATTCATTGTCTGCAAGCTTTCTCCTTCCCCATCGGAGATTGGTTGTGAGATTGGCTCTCTATTTGATGTTTTGCTAGAGGTGATTTTAAGCGAGTCTGGAATGCTTTGCTATTTCTACTGTGAGTGTTTTGTAATTGTTTAGAATAAATATGTCCAGTTGCGGGACATAAGTGTGAGATGAGTGGGAGTGGATACCTTTGATGGTATTCTTTGAGTGAGGTTAAACACCGTTTCATGTTTTATATATATATATATATATATATAATATAAATGCATTACGAGTCTCACATAAGCTTGACAATAAGTATTATATGTTATTATAGATCGATCTCCTTTATCTATCAACTTAAGATTTTTGAATTGTACATAATATGGTATCAAAGATGATACCATCACTTTCGTGTATGTACATTCATCCATCAGTCAAATCAGTGAATGAGTTTGATACTTTGTACCTTTGGTTCGTCATTGTGTGGAGAGTAAATTTGAATGTGATATACTTTTTTATGTCTTCGATTGAATGATGAAATTCATTATATATGTTAGGGAATTTCGTCAACATAATAGTCTTTAAACTATCATGAGAATAATAGTTTGCTGTGAGTTATAAATTTTTGAAGGAGTATTTCCACAACAATTTATAATTATAAGTTGTTTTGATTTTTTGTGATTTAGAATAAACCGTTATTCTCATAGTAGATTAAAAACTGTCCACCAATCATTTCTCTATATGGTGGATGCAAGGGATGGCCCATAATTTGCAATTTTTTTTTCCTTTTCGTATTTCCCTCCGCTAAATGCCGGAGCCTCAGTGATGGACATCAAGGAAGTTATTCTTATAAGTGGAAGAGTTTGTGATATCCCAAGTCTTACATCCCATAGGAGGAGTCCTATTTAGTTTGTTGACCACACGATGACCTAGCTCATTTCAAATAAGTCAAACACTAAAGGAGTACTTAAAAAAAAAAAATGCACAAGATAGTGATCATTTGAAGGGGTACCGATTTATGAATCACTCAATCAGTCATCTTTTAATTGATGTAAGACCAAGACTTGGGAGGTCACAAGCTTCCCTACTTAAACAACTAATGTCATCATTGATGTTGGCATGTATAGCTCATCGATACTTTTCTTATTTGATGTGTCACCCCATCCACTCGTGCACCCTCCGTCATTTTAGAAGTCTATTGGGAAACCTCGTACATGGCCTCTCTCTCCCACGAACACTCCCCACCTTGTTGGATCGAGTATGGACCTAGTCCAGCCATGGCCCATAGAATCTACTAGAGGGTGTTCTACCCCAATATTATGTGTAATGACCATGCCTGCACAACATGGGTCAATTCATCAAATTGAGTATTTTAAGTAATCATACAAGATGGTAACTATTTGAGAGATGTGTGTCCATCTATGAAATACTTAACAAGCATATATAGGTCTTGGGATGTCACAGGGATGTCACAGTGCTCTATAGTACATGACTAGTTGACCAGCATTAGACTTATGGGACTTCGAATCGGAGGCACAATTTCTAGCATCACTGAAAAGTGGGTCGACGAAAACGACCTGTTTGCAATGGTGACCTGTCTATTTTGTAGTTTCATCCGGATGTAGCAACCCGAATTTTCGTAAATCTGAATCGTTATTCTTTGGCACCCTACAATCCTCTTAATGTAAAAGTAGGTTGGAGTGGTCTATGAAAAGTCATTTGTTTTTTTTTTTTAAATTAAAAATAGAGTCACTGCTACTCGATCATATGTATATTATGCCTACACCCATTAGACACATATAATTTATTAAGTAGTTCAGATCGATGACGGACATTCTAAAGCGAAAATTAGAGACCTCAGATTCGCTATCTCAATTATGTACGAGAAAAGGGGACACTCTAGTAATTCCCATCCCTAATGGGGGAAGAGATTAGCAGGATATCATTTGAAGGAATATGCATATATTAAATAGAAACGTAGAATGTCACTTGTCGAAAAGGGCCTTACAAAGAGGGTTGCTATTATGTACCTAAAAAGAGAGAATAGCTTTTGGATCATGTAGTTAAAATAGGACACGATTTCTTTTAGGCTTACGCCATTTTTACCCCTCAAATAACTTTAAACTCACCTAAAATTAAAATGGTCTAAAATAATTCTCATTTGAGACCTCACTAATGATAAGACTGATGAAAGAGGGAAGCATCTACCTTCAGTGTACATCAATGATTTTTATCAACCTCGTGTATTGTTGTTTCTTCTTCTTTTAAGTTCAAATCAGAGAATTTTACATATTTGTCGCCTCTCTCCAAGAATCGTCTAAAATTCTATTTTTTTTTTTTTTTTTTTTTGCAAATTTAAAGATTGGGATTCCAATTTGCAAGAATATTTATGTAATACATTTATTCACAATTTCTTTCTAAAGTTCATTCTCTAATACTCCCTAGTAATATACAGTTCTCTTGTTCGAGTTTTTCTTGAGGGAATTTTTTGGTTAAAGTCATCTTTTTGATTGTCATTTATATTTAAGATATATGATAAAAAAAACTACTGACAAAATTCAAATTCATTAGAAAAACTCTTTAATGGAAATAAACTTGAGTGCAATAGTAAGTAGAGAGAGAATGGAATATGTATAAAATGAAAGGAAAATATTATAACGGGGTGGAATAAAAAATAAACGAATATTACAAGGGGTGGAATAAAAAATAAACGGTTTTGTATTCTCAGATAATATGCAGCTTTTGCATTTTCAATACCTCACCTTTTCATTTGTCATTTTGACTAATTAATTCTGCTGAGGCTATTTTTGTCAACTCAATTAGTTAGCGAGTGTCATAACTATTTTGAGTGTGAAAATAGTGTGAGCCTTTTCTTTCCATATAGTGAAGATAAAAGTAATATAACGTGCTCAAGACATTTAAATCACTAACTTTTTTCTTGAGAAAAATATCATAATGTTTAAATATGTTTGTGTTGGCACTGAAAAAATTGACGCCACCTATTGATCAAGATCAGAAATGAGGCTCTGGATGAAGAAAGGTCAACATTTAGGATGTGTTTGTTTTTGCGAAAAATGAATCATTTGAAAAATATTTTCAAAAAATGATCCCTTACATCACTTGAATAATTTAGACAAAATCATTATCTATAATAAAAATTATTTTCGTCATCTTCAATGCACTTCTTAGTTTGAACTAGGGATAATTCCAGAAAAAAAAAATCAACTTTAGGTTGGGTGACAAATTTGGTCAAAATTTTTTTTATCTCGTAAGAAAATAGAAACTTTAAGACCCTTAGGCCGTGGTGGGCTGTTTAGGGCTTCAGACTTTCAAACGGGAGGTTTAGGGTTCAAAGCCCCTTCAACGCAAGTTGAAGGGAGGCTGGCAGGCCATTTGTGCTTAAGTGTGGCGTCGGTGGTGATTCCCATTGCTTGTCCTTTGAGTTCACTCGTGTGGGTGGCTGTACGGGGTTCAGGGTCATCAAAAAGAGAAAAAAAAACTTTAAGTCGAATGACAATTACGTCAACTTTTTTGTCTCGTAAAAAATCATAAACTTTTACCCTTATCCCACATTTGGCCCCACCATTAACTATCTATCTAAAGTCAACCTTGTTTAAGGAAAAAGGTTCTAGTCATAAGCTTGGCGGATCTCGTCCATGATGTCTCTCAACAAGCCGTGGTCTATAGCTTCAAATTATGACAAAACGATGAAATGCGGAGATCTTTTTGACTTGCCCGTAGAAGTGTTAGAGATGATGAACAACTTCATCATTATTCTCCAAGTAGTGGGTTAGAGAAGAAGACAATGAATAGCGCTTTAAATCCAACCAGCAAGTGTACATGGATTTATTGTTGAAGACAATCAATAATTCTAATTTAAGGGGGCCAAATTTGGGATTAAAGTAAAAGTTGGTGACTTTTTCGAGACAAAAAAAAAGTTGGGGCCAAAATTATCACTTGACCTAAAGTTAATGTTTTTTTACAGGACAAAAAGAAGTTTAGATTAAATTTGTCAGTAGAACAAAAGTTGGTGCCTTTATTGGAATTAGCCCATCTAAACTATCAAAAAGGATTAGTCACGTGCACTCGCAGTGACTGGAAGTCAGTCAAGGATTCATTGACTGCGAGACATTCGCAATGGCTAAGATCGACAGAGAAGATTAAAGACGGTTGCTTGAATGGTCATGGATTATAGAAATCAGTTTTCCAAAACGAGTATAAAAAAGGGTGAACAGAAGAGGAACATGCACGCACAATCTCGATTCATGAACAAGAAAATGCTCTTAAAGAGTAGAAAGGAAGGGACAATGAGAAATCAGAGCTCCCACAACAACTGGACATGCTTAGGGAAAACTAGACAAAGGAAACTCATGAATAGATTTAGAAACTAGCAGCACACTCAACGTCGCACGGCATTTTTATTTCTACATTTGTACAACCATTCTGAAACACGAGGGAGATCTCATTCAGTTTTCACCAGCGAAGCATTCATCACACTCGTCTAATACCAAAGTGGTTTTCCATTGGCCAGGCCTCCATTGTGTAAGATGGACTTTTAGTGAATTTCGATAATCATCTGGTACCATCTTGTAGAATTCACGAGACATGTCAAAAAACTCGAGCGCTTGGAGCGTGGAAATGATGTGTTCGATGCCAGTGGGTATCCTTTCCAACCATTGACAACGGCTGATGGTCAGGTCTTCAAGACACGGCATTGTTCCCTTTTCCAAACTCATTGATCTAAGCCTCCCTAATTCATCAAGCAGTAAATCTTGAGCTTCGGAAACTGATCATTCTTGAAATCCAATTGTCTTCCATTGTAAGCCCGACGTAGTTCCAGCTCTACTAGTTCGGGCAATTCTCCAAGTGTTGCGAGGAGATCTTCCTCCTGCTGGGTTGCTGCCTCCAGATGACTCTCTTTCTCCTGCGGGACTGCTGCTTCCATGTGACTCTCTTCGTTCTGCCAGGTTGCTCCCTTCAGACAACTCCATCTTAATACGATCTTTGTCAAATGACAACGGGGTGATATCCAATTCGGCAACTTATCCAAACGGCCATGCAAGTAGAGACGTTTAAGAGACTGAGGAGGTGAAGATAGATAATTGACATCAAGTATCTCATCCTCGTCAAACGCATGTAGATTGAGGGACTCTAGCTTCTTTAACTCCTTAAGGAAGTGCACAACCCCTTACCATGTTCCTTTCTCAACTTGGGTGATTCCCAACCGCGTTAACTTTGTCAGATTCCCAAGATCTTTCAATGTTATATCGTCTGATTCCACGAAACACAGCTTTCTAGTCTCTTGAGCCCTCCAACGCTGCATAATGCCTTGAAGCCAATTAGGTTGTAACTTTCCATCAGGGGTCTTTCTCGTGATGATAAATCAGGATGTGACAAATATTTTCGAGTCCTCCAACCTCCTTTGGCAATTCAGTGACCAAGCTATGTTTGAGATCCAAAAATTCTAGATGCGTAAGCCTTCCAATGGAGTCTGAGATTTTTTCGATTGAGGTATCCCTTAAGCTCAAGTACCTGAGGAGGATTAGCCTCAAGAAACAATGAATCTGGAGCGGTATGCACAGGTGCACCTGTCAGATCCAACACCTTGAGAAACTTAAAATTGAATGGAAACAATGAATTCTCGGAATTCCCAAATAGCGAAGCTTCGGACTTTGTTGTCTCGTCCTTATTGGAGGAGACATTAAACACAAATAGGGAATGAAGTTGAGAGAGTTTCTCTTCATTCAAATCTGTGACTATTCCTCCTAGGACAGATAGGCGTCTTACTCTTTCAGACGAGTTTTGCTGCCCTCATTAGTTATTTTTAATATGCCCAGCACATTGGAAAAGGAAGCGATAGCCTGTCGCACACTGTCATCCAGTCGGAATGTGGAGAGCTCTCCATCAGCTCTTTCTTTCACGCGATGGATGTACTTTCTATCAAGAAGATCATTGAGAAAAACCTCTGCTTTTCTTAGATCGGTCAGAAGTCCTTCTGCAGCCGATAAACGAGAAACTCTCCTGCAACTGATCTCGCTATTCTCAGGAAAAATGCTCAAGTACAAAAGACAGAGCAGACTGTCGTCAAGGATCTCCGGTACATCCGTAGTTCCAGAGTTGACCTTACGAAGCGACTCGATCAGCTGCTCCTTATGATGGCGCAATCTGACCAGATCACCTTCTTGGGTCAGACCTGAATCCCCTGGAGGACTTTTGATTACAGAAATTCCTTTCCCTGTTTCGCAGTGCCTTTCGGTGGCAGATCCTTCTTCCGATGCTTTATCTTCAATATTGGAAGCAGATGGTTCTTCTTCTTTCTTAAGAGCGTCTGGGCGTTCGAGAAGTGATATGGGTGGAGGGATGAAGACCTCGTCAAGTGACTGGGAGGAGATCTTGTCATGTGGATCTTCTTCTTCTTCTTCTCGCAATCTGACCAGATCACCTTCTTGGGTCAGACCTGAATCCCCTGGAGGACTTTTGATGACAGAAATTCCTTCCCCTGTTTCGCAGTGACTTTCGGTGGCAGATCCTTCTTCCGATGCTTTATCGTCAATATTGGAAGCAGATGGTTCTTCTTCTTTCTTAGGAGCGTCTGGGTGTTCGCGAAGTGATCCAAAACTAAATTTTGGCCGTCTTGGCACTCTTGGCGCCGCTGTTGGCACTGTTGGCGCCGCTGTTGTCACTGTTAGCACCACTCTTGGTGGCGGCGCCACCACAACTCTTGCACCTTTCGCTCTTGGTGGCGGCGGCGGCGGCGGCGGCGGCGGCGCCACCTCAAGTTTTGCTTTTCTTGGTGGCGGTGCCACCTCAAGTTTTCTTTTTCTTGGTGACGTCGACCTCCTTCTTCTCTCTCGAGGATCAGGTTCTCTTTCTCTTGGTGACGTCGACTTACTTCTTCTCTCTGGAGGATAAAGTTCTCTGTCTCCTGGTGACGGCGACATTCTTTTCTCTCGAGGATACTTCCGTGGAGTAACGTATCGTACTTCTCTTTTCTCAAGGGTGTCAGGATGAACACCACCTTTGCTGGAGGAAGTGCCTAGCCGAGGCCTGCCTAGGTGAATTTGTGGAGGAGATCCTCCTCTTTTCTTTTTGGATTTGGCCTCAGGTCGAAACAGCCCTCCGTCTTCCCCTTCTCTGGTGTCCGCCATCTTTGCTTGCCGTCACACCAATCCAGAGATCCAGAATTCAGCTGCTGTAGGTGCGCTGAATTTAACTTTATATTCGGACAAGAAAGAGGGACGTGAAGTGTGGTGTGGGTTAGAGTGAATGAGTTCCCGTCGGAGGACCTGAAAGATAAAACAAGACAGAGTTACACATGGCGTGACAGGCGATGAGTCTCGACCTTTGATCCATGTGAAAACACATTATTATTAAAACATATAACTCAATGGATCAACGGTTGATGCTAAGGAAAAAGAAGATCAATGGTTGATAATAGCTTGGACTCCGGAGGATCACTTATGGGGCAAGTAATCTTCATCCATGGTTACCCTCTCCACTCTTTGTCCTTTAAAAATAATGCTTCACGGGGAGGACGACAGAGTGACACGTGGCCCTCTCTATAAATGCCACATGTCCTTACCTTTTAAAAAAAATAAAATTTCCTGGACGTCTTGCTCCGATCTTTTCCCACCTACATCACCAGAATTTCATATTAAGAAAATAAAAAATAATAATATCTTCTATGGAAATTTCCGTACCACATATTACAAGGAAAATATTGAAAAATATGTAAATGGCATAGAGAAAAGAGTAGTGTTTCCCTCTTTTGAAAACCGTTATAAAGCTACTTAATAAACTTTACGGTATGACAAAAGCTTGGAAAACGGAAGTCTTATAATGGAATGTGCCAGCCATAAATGTCAAATTAAGAGCTTCATATTCATTATGTTTGTGGATAAGATCGTCAGCAAATTGAACGAATAGGCCCGACTTCCTTTTCTTAATTTAAGAAAAGAATCGTCAGAATTTTTGTGATTCTCGTGTGTTGGTGCACGTGCTTCCCGCACAATACTACTTGTGTACATAGAGATGTAGGATGGGGAAAGTCCCAAAAAAAAAAAAAAAAAAAAAAAAAAACTACTACGGTTGCAATTGTTTCACAGAAAAAAGAATTTTCTCATTGGAAAAGAAGGAAGATAAGAAAGATAAATATGTCACATTCTCAACCATGTATCTTAAGATCTTAAGGCAATTATTACAAGACCAATCTCATCAGAAAAATTACATGCAAAATGAAAACCAAAATGGGGAATCGAAGATACCCCTAGTCAAAATGAAATCTAAGTAATACGCAGAAAAACAAAGGTTTTTCTATTACCATTTACCAATCGAGCGTACATATGAAAGAAAAAACATCAAAGTATATGAAAGAGCAAGGGCAGCCGTTTAATTATAATTAAGTAGTAAAGTATTAAAAATTGGAGATTCAATGCTTAATGAGATTAAATTGTTTAAACTCCTTAATTAAATAAAAAATCCACCTGATTTTTTTTTGGTCGGTAAAAAAAAAATCCACCCGATTGATAAAATAAGAATAAGTACTGGAATTTTTTAAGGGTTGAAAATTATAACAAAATGTGTTCAGATAATAACTTAACATTGAGTATTGAATAAGATTAGCTTCTCACAAAACACGAAATTGTAGATATGGTTCGTAGGTGTTAAGGCTTTAAGTAATATAAGAATTCTTATTTTTGTTCAATTAAATAAATTAAACAACCACATCCTTACTTAAAAATTAAATGTCTAAAGTTAATCGAACCTTTTTAAGTCAAAATTAGTCATAATAATCTAATGTGATTAATTTTGTTAAGTGTTGAATATATTTATTTCCAAAATTATTGGAGCGGTCAACGGACTTACCACCGGCCCCGTGCTTATGGGGTTTGTTGTTCTGTACACCGAGTCAATGGGCACACAGTGAGACCACTGCGGTTGCCAGAGGATGATGATAATGGCTCAAGTGGGGTTGAGTAGGTTGAGGACCCAGGAGGATGGCAGCATTTTTGGAAGCCAGGACGCATCCAGATTTTTCAGTCCTGTCTTCTACTGAATAAATCGGGCATTTCATTGACGCGCCTATAGGGCTATTCTCAGAGCTGATCACTCTCAAGATAACTAGACTATCTAGGGAAATCATTAAGAAATTTTTACGCAATAGACTTGAGAATTCGACCAGGAATTAGCTTCTCAACCGTGTCCATCTTTAGAGGCCATTATGACACAGTTAAAAATTGATTTGAAATCAGAGATAGATTGGTTCAACAGAGATGTGTGGCTAATCGTGGGTGATACTACTAATTTGGAAAATTCTCGTTGACCAACACTAAACTAATTTTCTTATTATTTTGGTACCCTGTGTCTGTATTTGAATTCTTGAGACTTTCACAACAATCGAGAGCCACCACTGAGTTGAGTGGGTTTATAGTGGCTTGAAGAAAATCGACCATGGGTCAATTGCACTTAAAATTTTTTGAAAGTTACCCGGTGGTCTAGGTCATGCTAAAAACGCACCAAGTGAAAATTAACCGTGAATTCAAATCTGAATTCAAAAATTGAAGTTTCTGTCACGTCACAATAAATTCTAGGAGTGTCAACTTAGTCTTAGAAGATTTTTCTATGACCCAACACATTTTGGGAAAAAGTCGTCGCCGGGTCATTTTTATGCAAAAAAAGCCGGTGATTATTTTTGGTCACACATTTGAGATGCAAGATGGATTCTTGGGTGAGGAAAAATGCCAATGGAAGCATTGAGGTGTTAATGATTTTATGGAGACCAAATGAGATGGAATTGAAGTGGACCAAGCAACCAATTGAAGCCAATTAGAGCAAAATTCGTAGCTCCCCCTTCCCCCTAGCCAAATGGACCAATTGAGAGGTTGTGAAGTGTGTGTTGGGTGGCTCAATGGAGGCTAAGGGATTATACTTGGCCAAGAATGCATGGAGGAGATATTTTTGTGGAAAATCAAGCCAAGGGGGCCCTCCAACTCTATCGTCAATCTCTCTCTCTCCCTCACCCTTCATTGTGTTTGATGCCTCCAACCAGCAGAAGAAGCCGTTGCACGTCGGAGCAAGCCGCCCCTTGCCGGAGAACGCCAATCGTGCCACCACCTCACCGCACACTGCCCATGCTCGACCGAGCTACCGCCCGCGACCCCGTTTCCTGCTCCGTCACCCAGCAGCTCTGTCCAACCATCCAAGCCTCTATTCAGTTGCTGCAAGTGGTTGTGGAAGCCTCCCGAGCCGCCGGTTTGAACCCAAAACCACCACCATTGCTTCCCCGAGCCTTGCCACCACTTCAACCTTGTTTTACTTCTCTTTTGCAGCCATTTACAGCAAGAAAAATAGTGGGTTTCCAGCAGGCTTTGAGGGCTATTATGAGGTGGTTCCAAGTCCTGAGCCTTAGGCTCGCTTTGGAGAAAAACGTCCTTCGTGACGTTCCCGACGTTTCGATCGGAATGGATTGTTAAACAAGTGGCTTTAACTCACTAAACCTCACTTAGTTTGCTAATGATTCTTAGGGGTTCATTAGTGTTAATTAAGCGTGATTATGGGGTAAGATTAGTTTAGACAAATTAAATTAGAGACTTACTAATGCATGTTACGTGGTTAGACCTAGTCATTAGCAAGTAGAAAAATTCTATTAATTATTGAACGAATCTCGGAAATTCTCTGAGTCCGTTTCGGCTTCCAATTAGGCATTACAGGCCTAAATTGGATTTTTAGGATTTATTTAATTAAATTTTGAAATTATTTAATTATTTATTTATTTTCAGGAAATTTAACAGGATGGTCGATGACCGAGTTTTATGCTGGTTATTGTGGTGTAGTCCGTTTATTTATTTGAGTTTTATTTTGTGCAAAATTGATTTATGAGTGATTTTAGGATTTATTCCTAAATTAATTAGAGAATAACCGGCCATCGATTGAAAGTGCCAAAAATGTTTTAGTGGACTTCAAAAAATGGTGGGAATTGTGGTAAAAGATAATATGATATTTTGACTAAGGCCGACCATGTACCCACACACGTGTACTTTATCGAGTGTGATAAAAATGAGGATTTTGTCAAATGGTCAGAATAGTATACTATATCATCCTACAGGCTCTGATATATCAGCTTAGCGAGAGCAGTATACTAGTGTACTATATCAACCTTCGAGCTCTGGTATGTGAGCTTAGCGCGAGCAGTACACCTTATATGTTTAAAGTGAACATCAAGGGTACTATATCAGCCTGTGGGTGACATGTCAGCTTAGCGAGAGTAGTATACCGGTATACTATATCGGCCTGAGAGCCTTGATATATCAGCTTAGTGAGAGCAGTATACCTTAACCTTATCAGCTTAGTGCGACCTATACTATCGATATACTAGCTTAGAGTTAGCAGTCCTGGACTATGGTCGGACTTTATAGATATTACTAATGGATTTGACATGGTGTGGTCCGATGACATGTAATTGACTAGGTCAATTGATCGAGGTGTCGATCTGTGATTTGATTGGGTGCCTATTTGAACTGTGCTAATCTACAAGTGGAATTTGAGGCTAAGGTAAGTCCTCTGCCCTACGTGTGCATAGGCAACCCATAGTGTATTGGTTTACTAATCGAGTCTTGGGAGGTTAGAACTCGCTGAGACGTAGTCTCACCCCGTTGTGGGACAACATTTTAGGCCCCTAGATGGCAACACCTCCACCTCCTCATCCTCCTATGCACTTCGGCATTCCAGAGGAAGTCACAGAGATAGCATACCACTACCACATACACCCTCACCCAGAAGGATTGGAATACGTGTTAGTTAAGTCGACTGTTTGGGTTGACGTGGTTGGATGCCTTGAGGCCGCATGAGTACCGGTCGTGGTACCGTCATTACTATGATGGGCGAAGAGAGAGTCCTATCCCTGAGGGTGACATGCCCATGTACGTTCTGGAAGAGGCGTTTGGAGAGGGTACGGCCGATCATAAAGATGGGTTGGTAGTGGATGCTAAGGATCCGAAGCTTGAGGATGAAGCTTGCACTGCAGTATACTCTGTTGGCGAGGCCAACTAGAGCGAAGAAGAAGGGGACATTGTAGAGCGGGAGGAGGGGCAAGAGGATGAGCCCATGGAGGAGGAGCTTAAGGACGAGCCGTTAGCTAAAGCCGAGGGTGAGCCTGAGGAAGAAGAAGAAGACGAAGAGCTGGAAGAAAATGAGCTTAGTGAAGAGGAATCAGAGGAGGATCCTGAGTACGACCCGGATGAGGATTGAGATCCTCTCCTATTTTGTAAACTAAGTTTTGATCGGTGTACAGTAGATGAGACTCGTGAATAATATTGTATTACATACTATGTGGTTTGTTGTATGTAAAAGTTTGGTTGTGATTTTTAGTATGAAAAAATATAGCCCTACTTTTTTATCCCATTGTTTTATTATCTGGAGATTTATTATATACTTCCACATGCGTATTAAAATGAAAGGGTCGGCGATGCGTCCTGGGACATCACTATTAATCGACTAGGTGAGAGATGGGCGCGCATTCGAGGATCGGGGTGTGACATCCCATTTTGGTGGTATCAAAGTGAAATTCAAGATTGGAGTGATAAGGAGTGATGATACATGGGATAGTAGTAGGAAGGCCTTTAAATTCATGCTGGTGCATATCTGTGTTAATTGAGTGCTAGAATTGCTTGTTGTTTGGATTGCTTTGTTTCTAATTCAGTGTTGAATTGGAAACAGGTGTTAGTAGATTAAAGCTACACTACGAGTGATCAAGAGCTAAGAACTCCTACCAAGAGGGCCAGTAGGGCCGTGAGTCAGGGTAGAGCACCAACCAAAGTCAGTACCGCAAGGAGGCCACGGTAAAGCACTAGTACAGGCAGCACTAGTGGCGAGGCACCACCTATAGTGAGTGCCAGGGTAACAGCACCTAGTAATCCCATAATAGAAGGGATTATGCAGGCCCTAAAAGCCATGAGAGATGTCATGGCACAACAAACCTTGAATCAAGCAGCCGCTGCTACTGCTGCACTTGCTGCCGCACCTATTGTCGCCCCTGCCGAAGCTCAACCTGAAAATATCGTGGCTCAGAGAGAAAGACCGATCCACAAGCTAGCGGAGCAATTCCTGAGACTAAGTCCACAAAGATTTACGGGTGCTAGAGACCCCGAGACCACATCCTTGTGAATACAGGACCTAGAAAAGACATTTGCACTCTTAATGTGCATGGAAGCTACAAAGGTGACCTTAGTAGTCTACCAGTTGCAGGGCAATGCCAACATTTGGTGGAAGGCCGCCAAAGACGCGATCTTCCTTGAAGGAATGATCCCGGTGTGGGATATCTTCCTAAGAGCTTTCAACGATCAATATATTTCAGGTATGGCCCAAGAACAAAAGATGGAGGAGTTCCAATGCTTTCGTCAAGGATCGATGTCGGTTGACCAGTACAGGGACAAATTTAGGAAGCTTTCATAGTATGCTCCCAAGTTAGTTAAGGACCTAGAAGAGAAGGCTCAAAGATTCATAAATGGTCTTCATTTTGAGCTGAAACAACCTCTACTGCCATTGGACATGATAACTTATCGAGAGGTCTATCGTTGAGCTCAGATGATAGAGCAAGGGTGGTTAAATGAACAAGTTGCCTCATCTGGATCGAGGTTCACCTCTCATCGAAAGGGAATTCGCCAGGGAAAAAGGCCTATGCTTGGAGGCAGGTTCCCAATCCCACCCAATAGGAAGGGTGGCGTGGGAAAGTCTAGACCAAGTCGATTCAAGATGTGTCGCCTTTGTGGAAGACGACACATTGTAAATCAATGTCCTCGAAGGATGAGTGCCTGTTTCGAATGTGGTCAGCAGGGCTACATAGCAAGAGATTGTCCTAGAAGACCAAGAGGACAACCACAACTACTACCGCCACCGCCAATGGGACAAATAAGGGGATACACTCCTCATAACGTGCCACAAGGAGGATAGCTGAGACCTCCAGTCCAAGGCACCGTGTATGCGATTACACGGGGTCAAGCAGAAGTTGTGCCTGACGGGATAACAGGTATGGTTTCGCTCAACGACCATCCTGCTTATGCTTTGTTTGATCCAAGAGCAACCCACTCTTTCATTGCCGAACAGTATGTTAAGTTGATAGGAGTCAGTCCTATATTATTGGAGTCGGCAATTTGCATATCTACACCCTTGAAAGATAAAGTTATTGCTGCTTTAGGTTGTTCGAGGTGCAAGTTAGTGATTGGTGAGCATGTGGGGAAAATAGATTTATTAGTCCTAGCCATGTATGACTTTGATTTAATTATTGGCATGGAATGGCTCACCTAGCAAAGAGCTAAAATGGACTGTTATCGTAAAGCGATCCAATTTGACCCGATAGAGGGTGAGAGCTTTGAATTTATAGGGAATCGAGGAGGACTCTCAATTGTCTTGATCTCGTCACCAGAAGCAACTCGTCTATTAGACAAGGGTTGCCAAGGGTACATGGCAACTGTCGTGGATACGATAGTTAAGGAACTGAAAATGGAAGACATTTCAGTCGTGCAAGTGTATCCAGACGTCTTTCCTAAGGAATTGCTAGGACTACCGCTAGAGAGAGAAATTGAATTTGTAATCGAGCTAGCACCCGGGACAGAATTGATTTCTAAAGCTGCTTATAGGATGGCGTTATCTGAGTTGAAGGAACTGAAGGTGCAGATGTAGGAATTATTGGATAAAGGGTTTATTCGTCCTAATGCATCACCTTGAGGAGCACCAATTCTATTTGTAAAGAAGAAAGATGGTTCGTTGCGCCTGTGCATTGACTATCGACAACTCAATCAAGTAATGATCAAGAATAAGTATCCCCTCCCAAGGATTGATGATCTATTCGATCAGCTGCAAGGAACGTCAATATTCTCAAAGATTGACTTAAGGACAGGATACCATCAGCTGAGAATTAGGAAGGAGGACATTTCTCAGTCAGCATTTCGTATGCTGTATGGTCACTATAAGTTCACAATAATGCCAATCGGGTTGACGAATGCCCCGGCTGCCTTCATGGATTTGATAACTAGAGTATTCAAGGAATATCTAGATCAGTTTGTGATCGTCTTCATCGATGATATCCTGGTCTACTCAAGAAGTGATGAAGAGCACCAGAATCATCTGAGATTAGTGCTTCAGAAGCTGAGAGTCCATCAGTTGTATGCTAAGTTTAGGAAGTGTGAGTTTTGGTTGACTCGTGTTGCTTTCTTAGGGCATGTAATATCAGGCGAAGGAATTTCAATAGACCCAAGTAAGATAGAAGCCATGATCAATTGGCCAAGATCGACGACAGTGACAGAAATCAAAAGTTTTATGGGTTTGCCAGGTTATTATAGACTGTTTGTAGAAGGGTTTTCATCGTTAGCATCGCCTCTGACAAAATTCCTGAAAAAGGAAGAAAAATTTGTGTGGACAGACAAGTGTGAGTGTAGTTTCCAAGAGCTAAAGGAAAAGCTAACTACCGCACCTGTACTAACTATACCATCTGGTCCTGGAGGTTTCGAGATCTATAGTGATGCGTCGTTCAAAGGGTTGAGTTGTGTGTTGATGCAACATGGTAGGGTTGTTGCATACGCTTCCCAACAGTTGAGGCCTCATGAACGGAATTACCCGACGCATGACTTAGTGCTCATGGCAATTATCTTTGCCCTGAAGATTTAGAGATATTATTTGTGTGGAGAAAGATTCCAGATCTTCACGAACCATCAAAGCCTCAAGTATCTATTCTCTCAGAAGAAGTTGAACATGAGACAGTGCCGATGGATAAAATTACTGAAAGACTACAATTGTGATATTCTATATCACCTAGGAAAGGCGAACAAAGTCGCCGATGCTTTGAGTCGGAAGTTTTCAGTAGCTCATATAGTGATTAAGGAATGGAACCTAATCGAGAGAACCCGGGACTCGGTCTTCAAATTTTAGGTAGGCAACCTTTCAAGTCTTATGGCCACCCTCAGAATTGAACCAAATGTCCAGGTCATGATCAAATTACTCCAACCAATAGATCTAAATGTACAGAAAATTCTTCAGGAGGACACTGAGAAAAGAAAGGTTGGCTTTCAGATTTCGGATGATGGGACATTAAGGTTCCAATGACGTTTTGTTGTACCTGACGATGTAGAGCTTCGAGAAGATATTTTATCTAAAGCACATCGTAGCAACTACAGCATTCATCCTAGAAGTACTAAGATGTATCAGAATCTGTGTCAACACTATTGGTGATCAGGTATGAAGGCCGGCATCGCCAAGCATGTGGCCAAGTGTTTGACATGTTAGCAAGTAAAAGCCTAGCATCGCAAGCCGGGAGGACTATTGCAACCTCTCGCAATCCCAAAATGGAAATGTGAGCATATCATGATGGATTTCATGACCGGACTACCAAGGAGTCAAAGAGAAAATGATTCACTTTGGGTAGCAGTCGACAGACTGACGAAGTCGGCTCATTTCATTACAGTTCGAAAGGACCTCAGTCTGGATAGGCACGGAGACTTGTACGTGCGTTAGGTAGTTCGAATGCATGGAGTGCCGGTTACGATAACCTCAGATAGAGACCCAAGGTTTACTGCCACTTTATAGAAAAGCTTGCAAAGTGCACTAGGTACAAAGCTTCAGTACAGTACAACATATCATCCTCAGACGGATGACCAATCTGAGAGAACGATTCAAACTCTCAAGGACATGCTGAGAGCTTGTGTAATAGACTTCAAAGGAAGTTGAGAAGATCGGCTTCACCTAGTGGAATTTGCGTATAATAACAGTTATCAACAGAGCATACGGATGGCTCCATTTGAAGCGTTGTGTGGCAAAGTGTGCAGAACACCAGTGTGCTGGGATGAAGTGAAGAAAGAAAGATAACAAGCCCAGAGTTGGTTTAACAGTCAGTGGATGCCATGGTAGTAATAAGAGGCAGATTAAACACTGTACAGAGCAGACAGAAAAGTTACGCAGATAAGCGCTGGAGATCATTGGAATTCCATGTTAGTGATCAAGTTTTTCTAAAGGTGTCACCCAATGTTAGCACTGGAGATCATTGAACTTCACGCTTTGGAAAGAAAGGCAAACTGAGTCCGAGGTACATAGGTCTGTTTGAGATTCTTGAGAAAATCGGGCCTTTAACGTATCACCTTGTATTGCCGCCAAGATTGGCATAAGTGCATGACGTCTTTTCAAGTGTCAATGTTAAGGAAGTACGAGCTTGACCCGACTCACGTGCTCAATTTTGAGGAATTGGACGTGGATGACTGAGTGTCATACGTGGAAAGCCTGGTCAAGATTATGGATAGAAAGGAGCAAGTGATGCGTACAAAGACCATTCCATTGGTCAAAGTGGTATGGCAACACCACGGTATTGAAGGAGAAACATGATAGACTGAAGAGTCGATGAGAGAATTGTTCCCCCACCTTTTTGCTTAAGATATGTAATGGTTTAAATTTTGAGAACGAAATTTTTATAAAAAGGGAAGAGTTGTTAATCCTGTCTTCTATTGAATAAATCGGGCATTTCATTGATGCGCCTATAGGGCTATTCTTAGAGCTAATCACTCTCGAGATAACTAGATTATATGGGAAAATCATTAAGAAATTTTAAGGCAATAAACTTGAGCTCGACCGTGTCCATCTTCAGAGGCTGTTACGACACAATTAAAAATCGATTTAAAATCAAAGATAGATTAGTTCGACAGAGATGTGTGGCTAATCGTGGGTGACACCACTAAATTGAAAAATTCTCGTCGATCGACACTAGAATGATTTTCTTATTGTTTTGGTACCTCGTGTTCGTATTTGAATCCTCAAGATTTTTACGATAATTGAGAGTCGCCAATGAGTCGAGTGGGCTCATAGTGGCTTGAAGAAAATCGACCACAGGTCAATTGCACTTAAAATTTTTTGAAAGTTACCTAGTAGTCTAAGTCACACTAAAAACACGCAAAGTGAAAATTAACCACGAATTCAAGTCCAATTTAAAGTCGGTTCTGTTGCATTCCCGACGTTTTGAACTGGACGGTCGCCGAAACAAGTGAGTTTAACTCACTAATCATCGCTTAGTAGGTTAATGATGTTTAGGGGTTTATTAAATTTAATTAGCGTAATTATGTGGATAGATAAGATTAGAATAATTAAATTAGTGATTTACCAATGCATGTTAGGCAAATAGTTAGTGTAATTAGCGAGTAAATATGTTCTAGTACTTTTTGAGCGAATCTCGGGAATTTTTCGAGTCCGTTTAAAACTTCAAATTAGGCGTACAGGCTTAAGTTTGATTTATTGACATTTATTTAATATTTTCCGTAATTATTTAATTAATTATATGTTTTTCCGGAATTAGGCGGGATAGTCGGTGGCCGGAATTTTATAGTAATTATCGTGGTCTTGATCTGTTTATTTATTTGAGCCTAATTTGTGATGAATTGATTTAATTGTAATTGTAGGATTTATTAAGTAAATTAAAAAATTTTGGTAATTAATTGGAAAATTACTTGGGTGTAGGTCTACAGCGACATAAATCTATTTTGGCATTGTTGAAAATAGTGGAAGGTTCAAAAATGAAAATCTTATATTTTGGCTAAAGGCGGTGTACCTACACACGTGTATTTTTTTCGAGGTATGATAAAATTGAAGAATGGATTTGAATGGCTAGGTGTGGTATACTATATTAACCTACGGGCAATATGTTAGCTTAGATTGCAAGTAGTATACCGGTATATTATATCAACCTACGAGCTCTAATAAGTCAGTTTAGTTTGTGAGCAATATACCCTATCAGCTTAGAGAGAGCACTATTAGTGTACTATATGAACCCAAGGGTTCAATATGTCAGCTTAGATTGAGAGTGGTACACTATTTATCAGTTTAGCACGAGTTATACTATCTATTTTCAGCTTAGAGTGAGAGGGTCTTGATTTGAGAGAACATTATAGATAGTATTGAATGTACCAACCGAAGGGAGAGATTCGTGGTGATATGTCGACTAAGTCAATTAATCAATGATTTGATCTATTATATTGAATTGATTGATTAGGTGCCTATTCGAATTGTGTTGGATTGCAAGTGGAATCTAAGTCCAAGGTAAGTCCTTTGATTCGTGTTGTGCATAAGTAGCCCTTATGGCGTATTGGCCTTCTAATCGAGTCTTAAGGAATAGAACTTACTGAGATGTCGTCTCACCCCGTTGTGGGATAACATTTCAGGCTCCTAGATGGTAACACTTCCACCTCCTCGTCCTCCCATGCATTTTGGTATTCCCGAGGAGATCACCGAGATAGGATACCACATCCCTATACACCACCACCCTGAGGGACTAGAGTACGTCTTGGTGAAGTCGGCATGCAGGTCGATGTGGGCACATCCCAACATAGGCCACATAAGCACCGATCATGGTATCGCCATTATGATGATGGGTGAAGGGAGGGTCCCATACGGGAGGGTGACATGCCTCTATATGTCTGGAAGTGGCATTCGGGGAGGGGAACTACGGATCCCAAGGATGGAGCAGTGATCGATGCCAAGGACCCTAAACTCAAGGTGACTACGGCCTCCCATGTACTCGGTCGTGGGCTCCAGTGGAGTGAGGATGAAGGGGAGATTGTTGAGCAGGAAAAGGAGCTTGAAGAGGAGGAACTTGAACAAGAACCTAATGAGGACTTGGAGGAGATGGACCCAGGGATGATCGGAGTATGACCCGAGATGAGGATTGAGACCCCACCTTGTGTGCAAACCTGGCTGTGAACCTTGTGATATATCGACTTTTGTTAATGGTATTGTAAAATATACTATGAGATTTGCTGTATATAAAAGTGTGATTGTGGTTTTTCAGGTTTGAAAAAATATGGCCCTACTTTTCTATCCCATTAATTTATAATATGGGGATTTTATATACATTTCTGCATACATATTAAAATAAAAGGGTCGATGCATCTTGAGACATCACCATTAATCGACGAGTGAGGGCTGGGTGCACACTCGAGGATCAAGGCATGACATGGTCGGTCTAGTTATGTCGGATGGCATCAATAGAATCCTTAAGTGCTACGCCATGGTTTGAATTGATATTGATACCATCGGTCCACCATTGCGACGATGCCACGGGAATCGGGATGCCTTAGGGGCGTGACAATGGTGCCCTCTAGATGCTTGGGGAATGTAATTAAGCCCCCGAGGCCCTCGCGATGCTAGGTGGGGTGTGAGATTCACGGAAAGGTGTAACGCGACTCTCTCTTCGAATGCAGGGAATGAAATAAGAACCCGAGGAGGTCCTCATGATGCTAGGTAGGATGTGAGATGTTAGGAGGGGTGCAACACGGGACCGTTGAGAAGATGGTGGCAGCTCGAACTAAAGTAGATGCAACTACTGAATTTCCCGACCGTCTACTTACTCCCTGGTGTGTCATTTTGTGTGGAATTCCTTTAGAGTTATGGTAACCTGAGCTATTTCGATTTTGCACATTGCATGTTTAGGATTCCGTCAGATGAGTAGTGGTAGACTCATGTGGTATAGTCTAATAGGTTTTTACTTGCTGAGTGGTTGTACTCATCCCTTGTTGGATTATTACATTTTCAGACACGTAACCATGCCTCTCCAACTCGCGTCTTCCACTATGCTCTACGGCATCCCCAATGATCTCATGTGGGACCAAGTGGAGCACGTGGATCCTGATTTCACGATGTTACGTTCGTTCAGATTATTGTGATCCTAACGGTGGATGCTGGTCTCACGTCGGGCCTCATGCGATGGGGTTCATTGCATTATATGCCCGGGTTAATGGGCGCACGGTGGGACCACTTCCACTCGCGGATGACGACGACGACAATACTAGCGAGGTAAAGTAGGCAGAGGGCCTAGGGGAGCGAAGGTAGCATTTTTGGACAAGCGGGACATGATACGAAGATGGCCATGTGAGTAAGGCTGTAGGATGGTTGGGATAGAGCTTTGGTTTAGCCAGAAAAATGAACTTTTTGGCCTTAATGTACTAACCTAGGTCGTCTAAACTATAAATAAATAAAGTGCATGGTTTTATATTTCGTGTGCATAGATTTAAGGGATGATGGAGTTGTCGATACATGCTTCCACATCAAAATAGTAGCAATAACAATGGAATGCCGTGGCGACCCTGAAGAGCCGAGGGTCGTCACAATGTGAGTTCTACCAGTTCATGGCCGGTCGGTCAGTCGGATCATGATTGATCCTTGATTTCTTACCAATCGAATCGATCAATCCCATGGCCGATGGCCCATGGTTGACCATTTAGGACCTTATAGCCGATCCTCACAGGGTCAGAATCGAGGATGTTACAATTAATATGTTTCCATAACTCATTGATTTAAGTTTCTGACTAAATATGAGTCTAACTCAAAATATTGACTCCCTCCAAATAATCTTCTCAATTGAAGCTATAGAGTTGTGGTGCATGTCCCAATGGAAATTAGATATTACTAAATTTTAGGTGAAATAAATTTTCGATTTTTGTTATCATTTTTTTTGTAAAAACTCTAGAAGGATATGATCGAATGTTTAATTGATATTTTTGAATTTTTCTTGTTTACCTTATTCAAGTGAATTTCTAAGACATTTTTTCTTCGTCTTTCGCTTTATCATTTCTTTGGAGAAGTTGTTGAAAGAGGTTTCAGGAATTTTTTGTTATATTTACTTCCGGTTAGTCATCATCCTGTGTGATTCTTTTGAGTACTTTTCTTGGAAGCTCAATCCAATTGGACAGACCAGGTATGTACAAATGCTATTAAAGCATAACTCCCTACAATAAATATGTGGTGCGTGAAAAAGACTAGAACTACCCTTGACTTCGGACCAAGCTAAATGAATAGAGCTAGATATGGGAATTGTTCTTGGTTATTTCATATGAAATCAAATGCCAATGGCATTTTCAAAATTCAATGAGTGATTAGATCAACGTGCACCGTCGTATGTTCCTGATAATCTTTTGTGGTTAGAATTACCTAACAACTTATTTCTTGTAAGAGTTCATTATTGAGCGTTGTTGTTTCAATAATTATCCATTTTCTCCCGTTAAAGATGGTAATGAAATGCATAAATTAAGGGCAGCGATTATAGTCGCTTAAGCAATTATCAAAGTACAAACTGCGCCTACCAATAGAACGGCCCAGGCTTAGCTAGCGTCCGTGAAACTTCCCCATGCCTAGCACGAATCTCAGAGCAAAGCAGAACCTGATATGATGAGCGTCTGTTACGACTATCCAACGCCAAGACGTAGGCTGCATTTGGCACATAATTATCGGACATCTTGATGTCGTTAATATTATAACGCAGGCGGGTACATGTAACATAAAAGACAAGTTCCGAGTATTAGGTACGCATAATTACCCAACGTTCGATGTGACAATGCATCACTTTAAAATTACTTCATTGAGACATGCGCTATCTAAAAATTAGATTCGCATTACCTTTAATGGTACGAATAATATTTGTCACTTCCTTTCATCATTTGTCATCCCTAATTACAATCCGATGGCCCCTCAACACTAATACATGAATAATAATCTAACACTCGGGGATGGCTTCTCTCTCTTTGCCTCGAATTTCCTTCATTTCTAGTGCTAACTTACAGTGAAGTTGCAGATCGAGCTGGTGGCTCTCATTTCCAGCTTCAACAGATAATAGTTGCATTTAACTAAGATTGATTCAAAAGTCCTCATTGCAGTTAAGAGCATGGGCAGACGATTTTTTTCCCTTGATTAGTTGCTAATTGTTTGCAATTGGGCTTCTTAATTTGATGAAGTATATAATATAGCTTTGACACCTAACGACTACCGGCAGAAAACAATTGTCTGGGAATTTCGAAGAGCCACGACAAGAGTAATAAAATTTCGCTTATTGGAAGTCTTTTAGGGTTAATACAATGAAAAAACTCATACTAGTACATTTATAATAAATGTATCAAAAAATAATTATCTAACCACAAAAAACTCAAAATTGGTACTCTTATGACAAATTTATTCTTCATTAGTTTACATTAAATTTTACTATGAAATTAATGAGTTGTTTGACATGTGAAGTTGATAGATGTACCGGTTTAGAATTTAACCCTCCATTTATTGTAGGTGTACAAGATTGTGATTTATGATGGTATTAATCCAATTTAACGAATACTAACTAAAGGTAAATTTGTTGGAGAAATCTTTCGAGAATATTTTGAAGGCGACAAAACATTTCTATCGATCTAATGCGGATATTCGCGAGACCTTACATTTAGAGTCTCGAAGACTTTTGATCACCAGACTCAAGACTCAAGACTCAAGACTATTCTCATTGACAGTCTTCTAATCGATGTGAAGGAAATCCAGATCCGAAGTATTTGGTTGAGGATTTAATCCTATCCTCACGGAGAAGATCTCTTGGCTAGATAAATATAACGGATTCTTTTATTCGTATCGAGATCGATTGAAGATCTGATGGTCGACAAAATATTCTTGGAAGGTTCTATTCTTGGAAACCAAGATCTTGATTGTATGGGCGAATAGGATTGATGGGCTATCGTCATGTTTCATTAATAGCTCGAATGATCTTCTTAATTGATTCCGTCCAACGGGTAGATTGGAGGAATTCCTTTGGTAAGTGCTTAGCGGGTATGATGGCATAAAGGAGTATAAAAGAAGAGAGCGTTCTAGTTGTTTTAGTGTGTGATCGATAGAGAAATTCCAGAGTCTGAAGCACCTTGATTATTAGTCGATATATTTTGAGCGAAATCGTATACACAAAGAGTGTCTATACTTAGTGAGACCTTGAGCGAGTATGGTAGATCATCTACACCGAGAAATCAAGGAAGATCAATACTGTAACATCTCTTTGTTCATAGTGGAATCCAGCCAATAGGCTGTCAGTGCAGAAGAGTGGACGTAGGCTTGAAATAAGCCGAACCACTATAAACCGCGTGTTCAATTCTCTCTTTCCTTTACTCAGTCTTACGTTGATTATTATTTGTCGCAAATCCTTTAACTGTCTAGTATTGTGCAATTATCAAGAAAAATCTTTTATATACCTATTCACCCCCTTTAGGTACTCGTACTAGCTATATCAATTGGTATCAGAGCTCGTGTTCTTACTTTATTTGAAGTGTTTTACTTCGAGTAAAAGATCTATGGCTAGTATGCTAGCACCAGGGCTAGTGGAAAGGGCAAAGCAATACCGAGACCACCCTACTTTGATGGAAAGGATTACGAATAAGATGAAAGCTTTTCTACGATCAAAGGATCTCACGGAATGGAACGTTGTAGAAAGAGGAATTACTCCTACGGCTACATCGGTCTACGAAGAGGGAAAGAAAGCTGTTGAGACCGGCGGAATGACTCAAGAAGAAATAATCAAGAGACAAGCACTCGATGCAAAAGCAATTTACTCTTTATATTGTGCTTTGTCACCAACTGAATATATAGTATCTTCTTGTGTTACAAAAAGAAGTATGGGACAGATTACATATCACTTATGAAGGAACAGATCAGTGAAGGAGACTAGAATTAACATTCTCCTCAGTCAATATGAAGCCTTCAAAATGAAACCAGGAGAATCTATAACCGACATGTTTAGTCGTTTTACAGATATTGTTAATGGTCTTGAGAACCAAGGACAAAAAATTTCTGATCCCATAAAGGTAAACAAGCTACTGCGTGGACTCTCCAAGGATTGGAATCATATAAAGACTTCAATAAGAGAGACGCAAAGAATTATGCCACTATCGTCGAAGAGTGATTGGAACTCTTGAGTCTTATGAAGTGGAACGAGTTAATGAAGACGAAGATCCAAAAGGTAAGAAATCCATTGCATTAAAATCAAATGATGATTATGATGATACAGATTACGAAGATGATCGGACGATGAGGAGCTTGCTCTCATGATAAGAAGATTCGAGAAAGCTGAATAGAAAAGGAAGAAGGTTCAACTCAAAGAAACAAAGTTTCCAAAGACAGCGAGATCAAGTCTGTAGATGATGAGGAACCAAACAAAGATGTAGTTTGTTTGAATGCAAGAGAAAGGGACACATCAGACCCATTTGTCCTCTTCTAAAGAAGAAGAAAGGAAAAGCTGAAAAGTTTCGTAAAGCTCTCAAAACTGAAACATGGAGTGATACGGAGCGTGAAGAAAGTGATGAAGAATATGCCAACTTGTGTCGATGGCAAAATCAAACTCGGACTCGGACTGCGGATCGGACTCGGATAGTGAATTTGAGGCAAGTAATTTAAAAATTCCTGTCAAAGTTTCTAAATACATTGATGAACTGTGTTTTAGTCTTAAGACTTCTCTCAAAAGAATTTCCGAACTTAAAAAGGAAAACTCAGCCCTAAAACAAAGGAAAATGTCTTAGAAGAAAGAATTAAAAATTTAGATTTGAATGTTTCCACTCTTAAAGAAAAGGAAGATAATCTTTTGAAAGAAAATGCCTTTTTAAAAACTGACTTATCAAATATTTCAAAGAAATTTTCAATAGGGTCCGAAAAACTGGAAAAAATTCTTTCAGCTCAAAGACCTTATTTCAATAAGTCCGGTCTAGGTATGACAGCAGAAACAATTCCCTTGATTGATTTTCCTAAAGTAAAAGAAAGAATTAAGAAAAGACCGTCGAGAGAGGCTTACAAAAATCATTTCAAGAAAGTTTTTGTAAAGTCTGTAGGTCGAAATACTCTCAGGTATTCAAAGTGTAACTTGATCATGATCACTTTGAAAAAGAGTGTCCTATGGTTTGGAAACCTGTTAAGAAAGTATGGCCTAATAATGTTTATCTTACTAACACCAAAGGACCCAAGAAAATTTGGGTACCAAAGAAAGCTTGAGAGACTCTCTTTTAAATGCGGGTCCGTCAAGAAAAAGGTAAAGTGGTATCTTGGCCGGTGGATGTTCAAGACACATGAGGGGAGACTCAAATTGCTTTATAAAGCTTATTCAAGTAAATGGTGGAAAAGTTTCATTTGGAGGAAACGGCAAAGGAAGTATTGTGGGATTTGGAACTGTGAAAATTGGAAATCTCACAATAAGCAACGTTTCTCTAGTGGAAGGACTCAACTATAACATTCTCAGCATTAGCCAATTGTGTGATACTGGTTTCAAGATCTCATTTCAAGAAGGAATATGTTCTGGAATCAGTAAAGACTCTACTCAGTCTTTCATGGGTCGAAGACATGGAAATATCTACCTCTTGGACATGAAACCAAATGAATCACAATGCCTAATCTCAATTCAAGATGAAGCAAGCTTATGGCACATAAAGCTTGGTCATGTCAACATGAAGCAATTAGCCAAAATCTCATCAAAGCAGCTTGTTCGAGGTCTACCCAAATTACCATATCAAAAGTCCGATCCATGCACATCATGTATTCTGGGAAAGCGAGGTAAGAAATTCATTTAAGCCAATAAATCATGTCTCTACTAATCATGTACTACAGTTGCTGCATATGGATCTCTTTGGACCAACCAGAACCCAGAGCATTGAAGGTAAGAAATATTGTCTAGTAATTGTGGACGATTACTCCCGCTTTACTTGGGTATATTTCCTCGCAAGTAAGTCTGAAACCTTCTCGTATTTTGAAAAATTTGCTAAAAAGGTTCAAAATGAAAAATGTTGTGTTATCTCTAGTATAAGAACAGATCATGGAGTTGAATTTGAAAATCAAGATTTTACAAAATTTTGTGATGAATCTGGCTTTAAGCATGTGTTCTCCTCTCCATATACTCCTCAGCAAAATGGGGTTGAGGAAAGAATGAATAGATCTTTTTAAGAAATGGCTAGAACTCTATTAATTGAAAGTAAAATTTCTTCACGATTTTGGGCTGAAGCTGTTTCAACAGCATGCTATGTCATCAATAGAGTCTTCTTAAGACCTATTCTAGAGAAAACCCCTTATGAGTTATTCAAAGGTAAGAAGTCTATTGTTTCATACTTTCATGTGTTCGGTTGCAAATGCCTTATTTTGAAAAATGCGAAAGATCGAGTTGGTAAGTTTGAAGAAAGATCAGATGAAGGTATCTTCCTTGGATATTCTACATCAAGCAAAGCCTACAGAGTCTATAACAAGGAGAGCTAGTCTGTGGAGGAGTCAATGAATGTCAAATTTCAAGACTCTACGCAAGATGAATCCAGTCTGACTCATCATGAAGAGTCTGAACCTACTCCAGACCCTCCAAAGCTTACGACTCAAGAAGTATCTCAGACTCTGGAAGATCAACACCAAATTGTTCATGAAGATTCAAATAAAGAAAGAGATCATCAACCAGACAAATCAACCAGTAACTGGAAGCATAAATCCAGTCATCCCAAAGAACTCATTATCGGCGAAATTAATGAAGGAATTCGCACCAGATCTAAAAGGCGTGAAGAGTCTAGTGCTGTAGCTCTTATTTTTGAAATTGAGCCAAAGAGCGTAGAAGAAGCTTTATCTGATGAAAGCTGGATTGAAGCTATGCAAGAAGAGCTCAGACAGTTTAACATTAATGATGTCTGGAAATTGACATCCAAACCAAAAGGTAAAACTGTTATTGGAGCTAAATGGGTGTTCAGGAACAAGATGAATGAAAAATGAAAAGTCGTACGAAATAAAGCAAGACTCGTGGCCAGAGGATATACACAAGAAGAAGGAATAGATTATGATGAAATTTACGCACCAGTAGCAAGGTTAGAAGCTATTCGACTATTACTTGCGTTTGCTTATTATAAAATTTTTAGGTTATTCCAAATGGACGTCAAAAGTGCTTTCCTAAATGGATTTATCCATGAGGAAGTTTATGTGGAACAACCACCTGGTTTTGAAGACCCAAAGAAGCCAGACTCAGTCTTCAGACTGAAAAAGGCCTTGTATGGTTTAAAGCAAGCATCTCGAGCTTGGTACGACAGATTAAGTAAGTTCTTAATACATAATGGTTTTGTCAAAGGTAAAGTAGATAATACTTTATTTATCAAAAATGAAAACAAAAGCTTTTTACTTGTTCAAATATATGTGGATGATATTATTTTTGGATCCTCTAATGAAAGTCTGTGCAAGAAGTTTTCTAAGTCTATGCGGGATGAGTTTGAAATGAGTATGATGGGAGAGTTAACATTCTTTCTTGGTCTTTAAGTAAAGCAATTGAAGGAAGGAACTTTTATTTATCAAGAAAAATATGCTAATGATCTTGTCAAAAGGTTTGGATTAGAAAATTGCAAAAAGACTGATATACCGATGTCAAGTTCTTTGAAGATAGACAAAGATGAAGAAGGGAAGAAAGTTGATCAAAAGCTGTACAGGAGCATCATTGGTTCACTTCTTTATCTTACTGCTTCTAGACCTAACATTTTGTTGAGTGTTTGCATCTGTGCTAGGTTTCAATCAGATCCTAGAGAATCCCATCTCAGTACTACGAAACGTATTATTAAATACGTTGCTTCATCTTCAAGCATCGGTCTTTGGTATCCTAAGAAGGGAGACTTTAATCTTCTGGGATATTCAGACGCAGATCTGGCCGGTTGTAGAGTCGATAGAAAGAGTACTTCAGGAACTTGCCAGTTGCTTGGAAGCAGGACAGTGTCTTGGTTTTCAAGGAAACAAAGCACTGTGGCTCTCTCAACAACAGAAACAGAGTATGTAGCTCTTGGAAGCTGTTGTTTGCAAATTCTATGGATAAAACAACAGCTACAAGATTTTGGGATTGAAGACTCATGCACAGAGATCAGATGTGACAACACCAGCGCAATCAATCTCACCAAAAATCCAATCCTTCATTCAAGAGCAAAGCATATAGAGATTCGACATCACTTCATTAGAGATCATATTCAAAATGGAGAAATCTCGATTCAATTTGTTGATTCAAAAAGTCAACTAGCGGATATATTCACAAAGCCTTTGGAGAAAAATCAATTCGATTCTATCCGTTCTAGACTCAACATTTTGAAGCTTGAAGAAGTTAAAGTCTAGAGACTCTCCAACCCTCAGACTCAGATATTCATGGCTATAGACTGTAAGTTGTTATTATATTCAAACTCGAAAAGGTACGATCTTTAGTTCGGTTAATTTATAATTTCGTGAAGAACGAAATCTTGTCTTTTCAAAAGGATTAACTTCTATTTGGCAGTTAATGATTTTAAAAAAGAAGGTGACCATTCACTTTCCTTGTGCCGATTGAACTTTCCTTTTTAAAAACCGAGTTATATATATACAGTTTTCTTTTCTCTCAATCTTCAAAACCTAAAGGCATTCTCCTCCCAATCCCGTCTCTATTTCGTGTTCATCTTCGAGAAAGTTGTCATCTTTTCTTGGGAAAGCGAGTAAAGGAATCTTTCAACGACAAGGAAGGATGTCTTCTTCGATGAAGTCTTCAAGAATCGCGAACAGGGGACCACAGAGAATGAGGGAGGGACCTACCCATTTCGATCTCACGGAAGAAGAAGATTTATCGAGTCAGCAACAGAGCCCGATTCACTCTCCACCACGTCACTCAACACCATCTACCCCACAAGGTGCGGGTCAACAACCGGAGGAAGAAATAATCGAGGGCAGACACTGTAAGAGTCAAAAACCCTCTTTTATTTACAAACTCTATTGTGCGATGAAGAGCATTGGGACTCCGTTGAACTACGTGGATGATTTTCTTTAAGATAAGAATTATGGGAATGAGTATATCTTTCTGAGACGAATGGAGGATTTGGGAATTGCTCCCAAAGGAAAGGCTGAGGAAGCACTTGCGAACATTCCAAGTGACCCTTGTATATCGGGACCGAATCCGACTGACGGGAACGATGATGATAAAATGTTCGGTGATTTTCAACCTAGAATGGGTGTTGCTGTGAAGGTGAAGGGAAAAAGAATAGAGTTGTTTAAATCAAAGGAGCAAGAGAATATGTTCTTCAGACTGCTGAAACGAGGGGTGATAAACCCTAGGAGTGTTGATTTCGATTTCTTGGATGCCATTAATATGAACTTAAGGGAGAAGTTCAATCTGCTTCAACTTGAGCAATTTTGCACTGATACCACAGACGGTTATGCACAATTGACAGCATACTTCTATTCGAATCTTAGCTTTTTAGATGCGAATAGAATATCATTCAGTGTTCGAGACCAAGACTATGTGGTAGACGTGAACATGTTGGCTGACATAATTGGAGTTGAACGAGGACGCTATCAACCAATCAAAGTTTCAATTGCTCGTGCCTCATTGGAGCTTGTCAAAGATAGAATACGAGAGGAAGAATCATCTATTCAAGGATGCGTGCCATCAATATATTGCTTCACAAAATTGTGATCAATTGCATCGAGGCCCAAGTCTACATCCAAGGCGCGCGTGTCCAATTCCGAGGCAAAATTGATGTATGCGATTAACTCAGGGACGAAGTTCTCTCTCCCTCACACCATTCTCTTTCACATGTACAGAGCAATGGCGAAGGACAAAGGCCAATTGCCTTACCCTGGTCTTGTGACCAAGATCTTCAGACACTTCAATATTGAACCTCCACACACTCTTTGTGTTCGACCATGCGATAAAATGGTGGTAGGTTTGAAGATGCTGACGAAGATGCGTCTGAAAGAGCTTTCCAAGGCAATAGAGAAATTCAGAGTGAAGACTCCAGTACCTTCTGCTTCAAAGAGAAAAGGGAAGGAGCCCATTGGTGCCCCATTCACGAAGAAAAGAACTCTCATCTTGGAGGATGAAGATGAAGAGGAAGATCTCACAATCTACGCCTTGATAAGGACCGGACGTTACGTGCACGAATCGACGGAACATCGAGAAGAAAGGAAAGAAGCGAGAAGAATAGAGAGAAGAAGAGGAGCAAGCCAAGAACAGAGAAGAAGAAGAGCAGCGAGAGAAGGAGAAGGAAGCTGAAGAAGAAGGAGAAGAAGAGAAAGAAAAGTCTGCAGCTGAAGCTGGAGAGAAGGGGAATCAAAATGCAGAAGAGCATGATCATCACTCTTCCCCATTTGAGGTCTTAGAGACAGGGGGAGATGACGAGCAAGGAAGGTCCACACCACATGGTGAAGGTCTAAAACGATCACCAGCAGATCCAGAAGATTTTCAGGCTTCTCAAATGCCTAAAGAAGGACATGATACGTCAACACCAAATCTGCAAGATTATACAGAAGCTCCATCGTCTGCATTCACTCCATCCGAGAAAGCACATGCAAGTACACAGACGGACAATTTTGTAGATTTTTGTCGTATTCTTGATGTTCTTCTGGAAATGCGGGGTCAAATATATGCTCTGGACTGTGAAATTCAAGTCATGAAGAATGCTGGACAAGCATCTTCGGTTACCCTGGAAGATAAAATGAAAGATCTCACTCTACAAATTCAAGCCAATGCCAAAGGAGACGAGGTAGCTCATCTAAGGAAAGACTTGAAGAGGCTAGAAGGCATAGTCCAGTCGATGGGAGATTTCCAGATCGTGCGCATTCCCAAGCAAACCTGACTCTTTTCTCACCTTTTTTAATGATGACAAAAAGGGGAGAAGCAATTTGAAGCAATTTGAACTTTAAACTTTGACTTTAAATTTGTGGTTGAATATGTTTGTTTTTGAGTATGACTTGAGTGAACTTGGGTGTGAACTTGAATTTGACTGAATTGGGTGTAGATTTTGATGCTTGACTGTTTGCATTTATATCAAGTGTTGTTGTATGGTATTACTCATGAAAGACTAACCAATTTTCTGTGGATGCAGAGTCTGGTTGTTTTATTAATCTTTATGAGATAGCCATATTACTTGAGAAATGTTTTTGCAAGTTAAAGTTGTTCAAATCTACGGGGAAAGTTTTGTCACCATCAAAAAGTGGGAGATTGTTGGAGAAATCTTTCCGAGAATATTTTGAAGGCGACAAAACATTTCTATCGATCTAGTCTTGATATTCGCAGACCTTCTGTTTAGAGTCTGAAGACTTTCTGATCACGAGACTCAAGACTCAAGACTCAAGACTATTCTCATTGACAGTCTTTCTAATCCAGTGACAAAGGAAATCCAGAGCCGAAGTATTTGGTTGAGGATTTAATCCTATCCTCTGGAGAAGATCTCTTGACTGGATAAATATAACGGATTCTTTTATTCGTATCGAGATCGATTGAAGATCCGATGGTCGACGAAATATTCTTGGAAGGTTCTATTCTTGGAAATCAAGATCCTGATTGTATGGGCGAACAAGATTGATGGGCTATCGTCATGTCCCATTAATAGCTCGAATGATCTTCTTAATTGATTCCGTCCAACGGGTAAATTGGAGGAATTCCTTTGGTAAGTGCCAACGGGTATGATGGCATAAAGGAGTATAAAAGGAATACGTTCTAGTTGTTTTAGTGTGTGATCGATAGAGAAATTCCAGAGTCTGAAGCACCTTGATTATTAGTCGATATATTTTGAGTGAAATCGTATACATAGAGAGTGTCTATACTTAGTGAGACCTTGAGCGAATGTGGTAGATCATCTACACCGAGAAATCAAGGAAGATCAATGCTGTAACATCTCTTTGTTCATAGTGGAATCCAGCCAATAGGCTATCGGTACGAAGAGTGGACGTAGGCTTGAAATAATGTTAGAAACCACTATAAACCGCGTGTTCAATTCTCTCTTTCCTTTACTCAGTCTTACGTTGATTATTATTTGTCGCAAATCCTTCAACTGTCTAGTATTGTGCAATTATCAAGAAAAATCTTCTATATACCTATTCACCCCCTCTAGGTACTCGTACTAGCTATATCAAAATTTTTCACAAATATACTAGTTTTGGGTTTTTAGTAATCAAAAAAATAATTTAGAGTAAATTTATTATAGGTTTACTAGTTCGGAATGTTTTGTACTCAAAAACTTAGTTTTAGATAAATTTGTCATATATGTACTAGTTTGGAGTTTTTCATGTTATAAATCCAATCTTTTAATTGGTTGACAACCTTCAACATTTTCAATTTGGTTGTGGCAAAAACTTATCAAGAAAGAAAAAATAAAAATAAAAAATTGGTTGTGGGAGCAAGATTAACTTAAATATTGACGGCGAGAGCTTTTTGCTAGCTGATCATACAATTAAAGTTAGTGTGGCCATGAAAGAAAAGGTGGAAAAAAAAAAAGTAAGTCTGCCTCTCCGGCCGCTAATTGCTATTTACGGTTTTTGGAAAAAAGTGTAATATCTTGAAATTTCAGTTTTGTTTTTAATTAAATAAATCGGGCCTTTCATCGACGCGCTTATAGTGTTATTCTCTGAGTTGATCACTCATGAGATAACTAGATTATCGGGGTAAGCCATTAAATGATTTTTAATGCAATCGACTTGAGAATTCGACCAGGAATCGACTACTCGACCGTGCTCATTTGCAGAGATCATTACGGCACAGTTAAAAATTGATCAAAGATCAGAGATAGGTCGTTTTGACTAAGATAGGTGATCAAAGTGTGGGTGATGCCGCCGGATCGTGAACTTCTCGTCGATTGGCATTAAGCCAATTTTTCTGTCTTTTTGGTACCCTATGTTCGCATTTGAAATCTCGAGATTTTCATAACAACCAAGAGTTGCCAATGTGTTAAAAATGTACAATGTGACTCGAAATAAATCGATCATGGTCAATTGCACAAAAAATTTCTAAAAGTTACCTAATAGGTTAGGTCACGCTAAAATCGCACCAGATTGAAATTAACCGCGAATTTGAATTTGATTTCAGAAATTGAAAGTTCTGTCATGTCACGAGTCATTTTAGGAACGTCGACTCATCATTCGAAGATTTTTCTACAAATTGAGATTTTTGGCACAAATGAGGCCGTTTTTGTCCGAAAAAGTCAGGGGACCGTTTTTTATCGCATTTTTGGAATGCAAGTTGGTTCTATTGGCAAGGAAAAATGTCAATTTGAATGTGGACACCTTGGTGGAATTTTTGAAGGTAAAATTGCATCAATTAGGGGAGTTTGCTTCAAGATTTGTAGCCCCCCTTGGTCCACCACCTTTGGACCTCTTCATTAGTTTCTAAAGGAAGTTTGGCTGTTGCAAGTGTGCTAAGAAAGCCAGCCAGCCATGTGAGACCTCTTCAAGGAGACAAAAGAGATAGGATGGAGTATGGAGGGACCCTCAAGACTTTAGCTGTCCCCTTCTTCTCCTTTCTGGTTGGTTCCTCCATTTCCAGCAAGCTTGAAGTCTCTAAAAACCAGAAAACTGAGTAGAGCAGCCCCCTCTTCCGTTGAGCAGCCTGCCTGTCCGCCGAAGCCACCACTTGCGCCACCCAAGCTTGCTCATCCGCCAGCCGTTGCTTGCTCGCGCCCGCACGCTGTTCCACATCCCGCGCCGTCTGGCAGCCGCTCGCTATCCACCAGGCCATTGTCGGAGCCTCCACCACCGTCATATGTCGCCGTCTAGCCACCGGAAGTCCCGCGGCTGCAGCCGCTGCCCATTCCTCGCTGTTTCGGCCACAATCAGCCATTGGTTCCAACTTTTTCGGCCAAGCATAGAAGCTGAATTCAGCAAAGGTTTTAGACCTTCGAGACCCATTTCCAAGCCTCTCCCGGCCCTGCTTGGTGCCCCCGCTTTGGAATTTGTGGCCCGCCTTCACGTCCCCGTCGAAGTGAACTCACCGTCTCACAAATTTAGTGAGTTTATTTACTAATCTCTGCTTATGGAGTTAATTATGCTTAAGGGTTTATTAGTTTAGGGTTTATGTGGTTAGTTAGAATGGATTAGTAATTTAATTAATTGTTGTTGCATGTTAGGTGATTAGAATAGCATAATTAGAGACTAGACAAGCGTAGTATTTATCTAATTAGGTTTGAAATTTTTCCAAGTCCGTTTCGGTATTTATTTGGGTTTTCCGGACTAAGTTGCATTTATTGGTATTTATTAATTAATTTTGGTAATTATTTAATTAATTATTATTTTTCGGAAGTTAGACCAGGATAATTAGTGACCGAAATTTCGTCTTGAGTTCGGTGTTGTGATTGGTTTATTTAATTGAGTGCTAGTTTGTGCAATTTGAGTGTGAATTGTAATTTTGGGGTATTTATCCCAAAATTTAATAATTTCAGTATTTAATTAGAAAATCAACGAGCATTGGTTTACAGCACCAAAAATTTTATTATTGACTATATAATTAGTGGGATTTTATGAAGTAAAGATATTATATTTTTGGTTGAGGCCGACTTAGCTACACACGATTATTTTTATCGAGTATGATAAAAGTGGTGAATTGGTTGATTGAGTAGAATGGTATACTATATCAGCCCAAGGGCTTTGATATATCAGCTTAGAGTGAGCAGTATACCCTAAGTATCGCATAGCTTTGGTGAGCAATTAAGTATAGCATAGCTTTGGTGGGCATTAGCTGTATACTATATCAGCCTGAGGGCTTTGATATATCAGCTTAAAGTGAGTAGTATGCGTTGCTATCAGCTTTTGGCGAGCTATACTATCTGTCTTTAGCTTAGGGTGAGCAGTCATTGATGTGATTGGACTTTATATATAGTATTGAATGAGTTGATCGGGAGATAGTCTTGATGACATGGAATCAACTGGGTCGATTGATCGATGACTCGATCTGATTTAATGCTTTGATGTGTTGAAGTGGTTTGTTGAATTTATAGATTATACTGACTTGTAGGAAGGAACGAAAGCAAAGGTAAGTCATCTGACTTATGCTTGTGCTTAGGCAGCCTTTAGGGTGTATTTTCTTCATAGTTGGGACTTAGGGGGTGAACATGTTGAGATGTTGTTTCACCCCGTTGTGGGATAACATTTTCAAGTTCTTAGATAGTAGCTTCTCCCAAGCATTTTGGCCAACCAAAGAAGGTCACTGAGCAGAGGTGTTATATTCTGCTTCATGGGAACCCGAGAGGACGGGTCTATGAACTCGTGAGGTCCGTAGTCTGGGTTGATGCGGGTCTACCCCATAAGGTACCCCCATTAATACAGATCATGGTATCGTCGTGAGCAAAATGGATAAAATGAGGGTCCCATATCGGAGTATGAGGTCCCTATGTTGATGCTGGAGGTTGTTTTTGGAAAAGGCACGATAGATCCTTCTGGTGGTTCAGTGGTGGACACGAGTCTTTCGGATCTAGAGTCCCTAGAGTATTCAGTAGAGGACTCGAATGCTTAGAGGATCTGTAGCCCTCTACCCCCCTCTTTTTTGCAGACCTTGTATATATCGACTAGTATTGTAAATGACTTGATGTGATATGTATAAAGGTGTGGTTTGGTTTTCGAAGATTTTGGCAATGTTTTTCTATCCCATTTTTCTATTGTCTGGAGATTTATTTATTCGCTTCTGCATGCGCATTAAAATGAATGGGTCAACGACGTATCCTGGGACGTCGCTATTTAATCGACTACTGAGGGATGGGCACGCGCTCGCAGGAACGAGGCGTGACAAAAAATATACCTCAAGTGCTAAAACTTGGAATGGGTGGACACTTAAATGCCAAAACTTTCAAAAAGTACAATGAAGTGTCACTTTTTTTATAAAAAAAAAAAAGTTTGGACACTCAAGTTCCAATTCAGCAAGATTTGTTGAAATTCAACGTGGCATTAATTTAACAATAAAACTGGTCTATGTGACTTGCCAGAATGGTCACTCAGCAATACTTATCCTAAAACGCGTCATTTTTTGCCACAAATTTGATTTTAAAAATAAATATTAATTAAATTAAAATTTTAAAAACTAATTAAAAAAACAAAAAAAATGAGAGAGAGAGAGAGAGAGAGAGAGAGAGAGAGAGAGAATAAGGAGGCCCTCGCCACTAATGCCGTTGCCCCACCATTGCCAAAAAGGGTGAACTTCACCCCACCATCGCTGGCCCTCTTTGGCAATGGCAAGGGCCTCAGCAACGTTGTTCTGGGCTTATCTAGCCACGTCAGCGCCACATGAATAATTTTTTTAAAATAATTGTAACATCAGTAAAAATTGTGATCGGAAAATGCTACATCAGTAGTTTGGCTAGAAATTGTCACCTTGGCACTAAATTATTCATTTCTTTTTCCAATTTTAGCTTTTAAGTGTACATTTTGGAAGTTTTGACACTTAAATATTCATTTGTATCAAGTTTTGACAGTTGGGGTGGTCAACACTCTGTGGTGTTTTTTTCTTGCAAGTGTGGTTCCTCGTTAGCATACATATTTAGAATAGCAACGGGAGAAACATGAACAACCACCAATATCTTCAGAATTCTATAATGACTTCTTGCCCAAAAAACAAATCTCCTCATTCGAATCTTAGTTTAAATTTTATTTTATTTTATCATAAAAAATCATTAGTATCAAAAGTAGGGAGGTTTGAGATGTCCATTTGCCTGAATCCCTAACATTAGTATTAATTAGAAAGTCTACTAAGATTTACGTTTGTACTAAAAGGTCGAGGGCAGTTAATGCATATTTTTAAAAAGTCCTAAACCCATTACAATTTTACAAATTTAATCTTGAACTTTTCAATCTTGCCAATTTAATCATAAACATTTTCACATTTTGTCAATTTAATCCATTCGATCAATTTTAGTTGGAATTTGCTGGCGTGGATACTAACCATCCTCGTAGCAAGGTCCATCTTTGCGTGGACAATTTTTTATATATATTTTTTAACTTTTTATTTATTTTTTTAACTTTTTTATTTTTCTTTTTTTTACCATTCTTGTTCCTTTTGCCGATGACCGGGTAGGCTAGCTTTGCCCATCATAGGCGAGGCCTTGCTAGGCCAACGCAGCCTCATAGGGCGTTGCCTACACTCAGGTGATGCTTGGTGAGGTGATCTTGGCCTAGGCAAGGGCCCCCCTTGCGAAATCTAGTCAGGAGAGCCCTCGCCGAAGCTCGCCCTTGCTTAGCCACACCTTGCCTCTTGCAAGAGAGGCTAGTTGACCACCGGCAAAAGGAAGAAAAAAGTTCAAAAAATTCAAAAAGTTCAAAAAAAGAAAATTAAATTATTATTGGTTAGCTCCAAAAACTCTTGTCGTGACTAATGTTGAAAAGTCAATACTTATTGACAAATAAGACATTTTCAAGAAGTATATTTGAATTTTTCTACTTGTTTGCCCGCCTATGGCAATGGTAAGGCAATTTTATGATCTTTCGAGTGTAGGCTGCATCCAAGAAGAAACACGTGAAATGTCGAGAATAATAGCCAATTTCTCTATAATTATCAACTATCAACTTTTAAAAGGCAATTGTTGACTCTTAACCTTAGGTGGAATGTCACAGTCTTAAGGTCCATCCATGTCGCGAGTTCGAAGATATAACATGACCAAGCCTTACACCACAATAAAAGACCAAGACAAATAATTAGAGACTAGTGGCCTAGAATTATTAATAAGGGAGAGAAATATAAATTCGGTCCTAGACTTTTAAATTCAATGCTAAATGTTTCATTTGAACCAATGTAGTTCTAAATCTTTGAGTGAAAATCCAATTAGGTCCTCTCGGCCAACTCTTCCGTGAAATTTCTAACATAGCGATCCAAGTAAAGCTATTGGATATGAATAGTTTAAGACACAATGACATTGTTTTGCATAATTTTCTATATTTTACGGTTTAATTTTATGTTCTTTGTGCTTTCTTTTCTTTCCTTCTTTTCAAGTTATTGTTCATCTTCTGTCTTGATTTCTCCAGCGTTTGCTTCTCGGGGTAGATCGAAATAAATGAAAGTTCAACAAAATTTGAATATAGTGGGAGAATAATAAAATAAGTCCTAATAATGGTCTTTTAGAATTAGTTAATAAAATAATTTATTTAGCTCCAATAACTCTTAACAAAACTTCAAAAGTAAATACGTATCAACCAATAAAACATTTCCAAGAAGCCTATGTGAATTTTTCTTCACATTTGCCCACCAATCACAGTGGTAAGAAGTTTCAATGATGTTTCAAGTATTGGCTGCTTTCGGGAAGAAATGCATGAAACGTCGAGAATCATTGAAACAACTCAAAAAGGGCCAACAATAATAGCCAATTTCTCATTCATTACCTGCTCGGAACTTTAAAAAAGTAATTGTTGACTTTTAACCTTATGTGGAATGTCACACTCCTGACATCCATCCATGTCGCTAGTTGGAAGATATAACATGGCCGAGACATACAACATAACAATAGACCAAGACAAATAATAAGAGAATAACGGCTTAGACTTATCAATCTGGGAGAGAAATGTAAAGTCAGTCTTAAAATTTTAAATTCATTGCTAAAAGTTTCAATAGAACAAACGTAATTCTAAATCTTTGAGTGAAAATACAATTAAGTCCTCTTGGCCAAGTCTTCCATGAACTTTCTAACATAGCAATCCATGACATGCTATTGGAAGTGAATAGTTTTAGACGAAATGATGTCGTTTTGCTGAATTTTCTAAATTTTATGGTTCAATTTTACATTCTCTGCATTTTCTTTTCTTTTCTTCTTCTCTAGTTCTTGTTCATCTTCTTTCTTGATTTCGCAAGTGTTTGCTTCTCGGCATAGATCAAAATAAATGAAAGTTCGACAAAATTCAATTATAAAGGGAGAGTAATAAAATAAGTCCTAATTATGGTCCTTTAGATATTCGTTAAGGAAATAATTTAGTTAAGTCCTAAAACTCTTATAGTGACTAATGTTGAAAAGTCCATACTTATCGACCAATAAAATAATTCCAAGAAGCAAATGTGGATTTCTCTTCTTGTTTGCCCATCAATCAATATGGTAAGAAGTTTCAATGATGTTTCAGGCATTGGCTGCATTCGGGAAGAAATGCATGAAATGTCGAGTATCATTGAATCGACTCAGAAAGGGCCAACAATAATAGCCAATTTCTTAGTCATTACCTGCTGCGAACTTTCAAAAAGTAATTGTTGAATTTTAACCTTATGTGGAATGTCACGCTCCTAACATCCATCCATGTCGCTAGTTTGAAGATATAACATGACCTAGACATTCAACATAACAATAGACCAAGACAAATAATAAGAGAATAGTTGCTCAGACTTATCAATTTGGGAGAGAAATGTAAAATCAGTCCTATAATTTTAAATTCATTGCTAAAAGTTTCAATAGAACCAAGGTAATTCTAAATCTCTGAGTGAAAATACAATTGAGCCCTCTCGGCCAAATGTTCCATGATAATTCTAACATAGCAATCCATGACAGGCTATTGGATGTGAACAGTTTTAGACAAAATGATGTTGTTTTGCTAAATTTTCTAAATTTTATGCTTCTATTTTATGTTCTCTGCATTTTCTTTTCTTTTCTTCTTCTCTAGTTCTTGTTCATCTTCTTTCTTGATTTCGCAAGTGTTTGCTTCTCAGCATAGATCGAAATAAATGAAAGTTCGACAAAATTCGATTATAGAGGGAGAGTAATACAATTTGTCCTAATTATCGTCCTTTAGAAATTTGTTAAGTAAATAATTTAGTTCAGTCCGAAAACTCTTATAGTGACTAATGTTGAAAAGTCCATACTTACCTACCAATAAAACATTTCCTAGAAGCAAATGTGGATTTTTCTCCTTGTTTGCCCATCAATCACAATGGTAAGAAGTTTCAATGATGTTTCTGATATTGGCCGCATTCGGGAAGAAATAAATGAAATGTCGAGAATACTTGAATCGAGTCAAAAAGGGCCAACAATAATTAGCCAATTTCACAGTCGTTACTTGCTGCGAACTTTCAAAAAGTAATTGTTGACTTTTAACCTTATGTGGAATGTGACACTCCTGACATCCATCCATGTCGCTAGTTGGAAGATATAACATGACCAAGACATACAACATAACAATAGACTAAGACAAATAATAAGAGAATAGTGGCTCAGTCTTATCAATTTGGGAGAGAAATGTAAAGTCAGTCCTAGAATTTTAAATTCATTGCTAAAAGTTTCAATAGAACCAAGGTAATTCAAAATATCTGGGTGAAAATACAATTAAGTCCTCTCGGCCAAGTGTTCCATGAAATTTCTAACATAGCATTCCATGACAAGCTATTGGATGTGAATAGTTTTAGACGAAATGATGTTGTTTTGCTGAATTTTCTAAATTTTATGCTTCTATTTTACATGCTCTGCATTTTCTTTTCTTTTCTTCTTCTCTAGTTCTTGTTCTTCTTCTTTCTTGATTTCTCTAGATCGACATAAATGAAAGTTGGACAAAATTCGATTATATAGGGAGAGCAATACAATAAGTCCTAATTATCGTCCTTTAGATCTTCCTTAAGGAAATAATTTAGTTAAGTTCGAAATCTCTTATAGTGGCTAATGTTGAAAAGTCCATACTTATCGACCAATAAAACATTTCCAAGAGGCAAATGTGGATTTTTCTTCTTGTTTGCCCATCAATCACAATGGTTAGAAGTTTCAATGATGTTTCAGGTATTGGTTGCATTTGGGAAGAATTGCATGAAATGTCAAGAATCATTGAATCGACTCAGAAAAGGGCCAACAATAATAGCCAATTTCTTAGTCATTACCTACTGCGAAATTTCAAAAAGTAATTGTTGATTTTTTAACCTTATATGGAATGTCACACTCCCGACAACCATCCATGTCGCTAGTTGGAAGATATGACATGACCAAGACATACAACATAACAATAGACTAAGACGAATAATAAGAGAATAGTGGCTCAGACTTATCAATTTGGGAAAGAAATGTAAATTTAGTCCTAGAATTTTAAATTCATTGCTAAAAGTTTCAATAGAACTAAGGTAATTATAAATCTCTGAGTGAAAATACAATTAAGTCCTCTCTGCCAAGTGTTCCTTGAAATTTCTAACATAGCAATCAATCCATCACAGGCTATTGGATGTGAAAAGTTTTAGACAAAATGATGTCGTTTTGTTGAATTTTCTAAATTTTATGCTTCTATTTTACTTGCTCTGCATTTTCTTTTCTTCTTCTCTAGTTTTTGTTCTTCTTCTTTCTTGATTTCTCAAGTGTTTGCCTCTCGGCATAGATCGAAATAATTGAAAGTTGGAAAAAATTCGATTATAGAGGGAGAGTAATACAATAAGTCCAAATTATCGTCCTTTAGATATCATTAAGGAAATCATTTAGTTAAGTCCGAAATCTCTTATGGTGACTAGTGTTGAAAAGTCCATACTTATCCACCAATAAAACGTCTCCAAGAAGCAAATGTGGATTTTTCTTCTTGTTTGCCATCAATCATAATGGTAAGAAGTTTCAATGACGTTTCAGGTATTGGCTGCATTCGGGAAGAAATGCATAAAATGTCGAGAATCATTGAATCGACTAGAAAGGGCCCACAATAATAGCCAATTTCTTATTCATTACCCGCTGCGAACTTTCAAAAAGTAATTGCTGACTTTTAACCTTATGTGGAATGTCACACTCCTGACAACCATCCATGTCGCTAGCTGGAAGATATAACATGACCAAGACATACAACATAACAATAGACTAAGATGAGTAATAAGAGAATTGTGGCTCAGACTTATCAATTTAGGAGAGAAATGTAAAGTCAATCCTAAAATTTTAAATTCATTGCTAAAAGTTTCAATAGAACAAACGTAATTCTAAATCTTTGAGTGAAAATACAATTAAGTCCTCTTGGCCATGTCTTCCATGAACTTTCTAACATAGCAATCCATGACAAGCTATTGGATGTGAATAGTTTTAGACGAAATGATGTTGTTTTGCTGAATTTTCTAAATTTTATGGTTCAATTTTACATTTTCTGCATTTTCTTTTCTTTTCTTCTTCTCTAGTTCTTGTTCATCTTCTTTCTTGATTTCGCAAGTGTTTGCTTCTCGGCATAGATCGAAATAAATGAAAGTTGGACAGAATTCGATTATAGAGGGAGAGTAATACAATATGTCCTAATTATGATGCTTTAGATATTCGTTGAGGAAATAATTTTGTTAAGTACCAAAACTCTTGTAGTTACTAATGTTGAAAAGTCCATACTTATCGACCAATAAAACATTTCCAAGAGGCAAATGTGGATTTTTTTCTTGTTTGCCCATCAATCACAATGGTTAGAAGTTTCAATAATGTTTCGGGTATTGGTTGCATTTGGGAAGAATTGCATGAAATGTCGTGAATCATTGAATCGACTCAGAAAGGGCCAACAATAATAGCCATTTTCTCAGTCATTACCTGCTGCGAACTCTCAAAAAGTAATTGTTGACTTTTAACCTTATGTGGAATGTCACACTCCTGACAACCATCCATGTCGCTAGTTGGAAGATATAACATGACCAAGACATACGACATAACAATAGACTAAGACAATAATAAGAGAATAGTGGCTCAGACTTATCAATTTGGGAAAGAAATGTAAATTCAGTCCTAGAATTTTAAATTCATTGCTAAAAGTTTCAATAGAACCAAGGTAATTCTAAATCTCTGATTGAAAATACAATTAAGTTCTCTCTGCAAAGTGTTCCCTGAAATTTCTAACATAGCAACCCATCACAGGCTATTGGATGTGAAAAGTTTTAGACGAAATGATGTTGTTTTGTTGAATTTTCTAAATTTTATGCTTCTATTTTACTTACTCTGCATTTTCTTTTCTTCTTCTCTAGTTTTTGTTCTTCTTCTTTCTTGATTTCTCAAGTGTTTGCCTCTCGGCATAGATCGAAATAAATGAAAGTTGGAAAAAATTCGATTATAGAGGGAGAGTAATACAATAAGTCCTAATTATCGTCCTTTAGATATCATTAAAGAAATCATTTAGTTAAGTCCGAAATCTCTTATGGTGACTAGTGTTGAAAAGTCCATACTTATCCACCAATAAAACGTTTCCAAGAAGCAAATGTGGATTTTTCTTCTTGTTTGCCATCAATCACAATGGTAAGAAGTTTCAATGATGTTTCAGGTATTGGCTGCATTCGGGAAGAAATGCATAAAATGTCGAGAATCATTGAATCGACTCAGAAACGGCCCACAATAATAGCCAATTTCTTATTCATTACTTGCTGCGAACTTTCAAAAAGTAATTGTTGACTTTTAACCTTATGTGGAGTGTCACACTCCTGACAACCATCCATGTCGCTAGTTGGAAGATATAACATGACCAAGACATACAACATAACAATAGACTAAGAAAAATAACAAGAGAATAGTGGCTCAGACTTATCAATTTGGGAGAGAATTGTAAAGTTAGTCCTAGAATTTTAAATTCATTGCTAAAAGTTTCAATAGAACCAAGGTAATTCTAAATCTCTAAATGAAAATACAATTAAGTCCTCTCTGCCAAGTGTTCCATGAAATTTCTAACATAGCAATCCATGATAGGCTATTGGATCTGAATAGTTTTAGACAAAATGATGTTGTTTTGCTAAATTTTCTAAATTTTATGCTTCTATTTTACGTGCTCTGCATTTTCTTTTCTTTTCTTCTTCTCTAGTTCTTGTTCTTCTTCTTTCTTGATTTCTCCAGATCGAAATAAATGAAAGTTGGACAAAATTCGATTATACAGGGAGAGTAATACAATAAGTCCTAATTATCATCCTTTAGATCTTCCTTATGGAAATAATTTTGTTAAGTTCGAAATCTCTTATAGTGACTAATGTTGAAAAGTCCATACTTATCGACCAATAAAACTTTTCCAAGAAGCAAATGTGGATTTTTCTTCTTGTTTGCCATCAATCACAATGGTAAGAAGTTTCAATGATGTTTCAGGTATTGGCTGCATTCGGGAAGAAATGCATGAAATGTCGAGAATCATTGAATCGACTCAGAAAGGGCCAACAATAATAGCCAATTTCTTATTCATTACCTGTTGCGAACCTTCAAAAAGTAATTGTTGACTTTTAACCTTATGTGGAATGTCACACTCCTGACAACCATCCATGTCGCTAGTTGGAAGATATAACATGACCAAGACATACAACATAACAATAGACTAAGATGAATAATAAGAGAATAGTGGCTCGAACTTATCAATTTGGGAGAGAAATGTAAAGTCAGTCCGAGAATTTTAAATTCATTGCTAAAAGTTTCAATTGAACCAAGGTAATTCTAAATCTCTGAGTGAAAATAAAATTAAGTCCTCTCTGCCAAGTGTTCCATGAAATTTCTAACATAGCAATCCATGACAGGCTATTGGATGTGAATAGTTTTAGACGAAATGATGTTGTTTTGCTGAATTTTCTAAATTTATGCTTCTATTTTACGTCCTCTGCATTTTCTTTTCTTTTCTTCTTCTCTAGTTCTTGTTCATCATCTTTCTTGATTTCTCAAGTGTTTGCTTCTTGACATAGATCTAAATAATGAAAGTTGGACATAATTCGATTATAGAGGGAGAGTAATACAATATGTCCTAATTATGATCCTTTAGATATTCATTGAGGAAATAATTTTGTTAAGTTCCAAAACTCTTATAGTTACTAATGTTGAAAAGTCCATACTTATCGACCAATAAAACATTTCCAAGAGGCAAATGTGGATTTTTCTTCTTGTTTGCCCATCAATCACAATGGTTAGAAGTTTCAATGATGTTTCAGGTATTGGTTGCATTCGGGAAGAATTGCATGAAATGTCGAGAATCATTGAATCGACTCAGAAAGGGCCAACAATAATAGCCAATTTCTTAGTCATTACCTGCTGCGAAATTTCAAAAAGTAATTGTTGACTTTTAACCTTATATGGAATGTCACACTCCTGACAACCATCCATGTCGCTAGTTAGAAGATATGACATGACCAAGACATACAACATAACAATAGACCAAGACAAAATAAGAAGAGAATACTGGCTCAGACTTATCAATTTAGGAGAGAAATGCAAAGTCAATCCTAGAATTTTAAATTCATTTGTAAAAGTTTCAATAGAACCAATGTAATTCTAAATCTCCGAGTGAAGATACAACTAAGTCCTCTCGGCCAAATCTTCCAGGAAATTTTTAACATAGCAATCCATGATAGGCTATTGGATGTGAAGAGTTTTAGATGAAATGATGTTGTTTTGCTAAATCTTCTAAATTTTATTGTTCTATTTTACGTTCTCTGCATTTTCTTTTCTTTTCTTCTTTTCTAGTTCTTGTTCATCTTCTTTCTTGATTTCTCAAGTGTTTGCTTCTTGACATAAATCTAAATAGATGAAAGTTGGACAAAATTCTATTATAGAGGGAGAGTAATACAATAAGTCCTAATTTTGATCCTTTAGATATTCGTTAAGGAAATAATTTTGTTAAGTTCAAAAACTCTTATAGTGACTAATGTTGAAAAGTCCATACTTATCGACCAATATAACATTTCCAAGAGGCAAAATGTGGATTTTTCTTCTTGTTTGCCCTTCAATCACAATGGTAAGAAGTTTCAATGATGTTTTAGGTATTGGCTGCACATGACCATGAGTTACACCATAATAACCGACCAAAACAAATTATTAGATAATAGTGACTTTGACTTTTTATTTTTTGGAAAGAAATGTAAATTCAGTGCTAGACTTTTAAATTCAATGCTAAATGTTTCAATAGAGCCAATGTTGTTGTAAATCTCTGAGTGAAAATCCAATTAAGTCCTCTCAGCCAAGTCTTCCTTTAAGTTAGTAAATCCATTACAGGTTATACGATATGAATAGTTTTAGAGGAAATGATGTTGTCTTGCTGAATTTTCTAAATTTTATGGTTTTGTTTTATCTTCTTTGCATTTTCTTTTCTTTCCTTCTTTTCTAGGTATTTTTTATCTTCTTTCTTGATTTCCCAAGGGTTTGCTTCTTGGCATAGATCGAAATGAACGAAAGTTCCTTAAAATTTCATTATAGAGGGAGAGTAATAAAATAAATCCTAATTATGGTCCTCTAGATATTCGTTAATGAAATGATTTAGTTAGGTCTAATAACTCTTGTAGTGACTAATGTTGAAAAGTCCATACTTATTGACCAATTAAACATTTCCAAGAAGCAAATGCAAATTTTTCTTCTTGTTTGCCCATCAATCACAATGGTAAGGAGTTTTTATGATGTTTTAGGTATTGGCTGCTCTCGAGAAGAAACGTGTGAAATGTCGAGAGTTATTGAAACGGCTCAGATTGGGCTAATAGTAATAGCCAATTTCGTGGTGATTTCCTATTGCCAACTTTGAAAAAGCAATTGTTGACTCTTAACCTTAGGTGGAATGTCACAATCCTAAGGTCCATCCATGTCGCTAGTTGGAAGAACATGACCAAGACTTACACCATAATAACCGACCAAGACAAATAATTAGACAATGGTGACTTAGACTTATTAATTTGGGAAAGAAATGTAAATTCAATGCTAGACTTTGAAATTCAATGCTAAATGTTTCAATTGAACCAATGTAATTCTAAATCTCTGAGTGAAAATCCAATTAGGTCCTCTTGGCCAAGTCTTCCTTGAATTAGTAACATTGCAATCCATTACAGGCTATAAGATTTGAATAGTTTTAGATGAAATGACGTTGTCTTAGTGAATTTTCTAACTTTTATGGTTTTGTTTTATCTTCTTTGTGTTTTATTTTATTTCCTTCTTTTCTCGTTATTGTTTATCTTCTTTCTTGATTTCTCAAGGGTTTGCTTCTCGGCATAGATTGAAATGAATGAAAGTTCCACAAACTTCAATTATAAAGGGAGAGTAATAAATAAGTCCTAATTATGGTCCTCTAGATATTCGTTAATGAAATAATTTAGTTAGGTCCAATAACTCTTGTTGTGACTAATGTTGAAAAGTCCATACTTATCGACCAATAAAACATTTTCAAGAAGCAAATTTGAATTTTCCTTCTTGTTTGCCCGTCTATCACAATGGTAGGAAGTTTCTCTAATGTTTCAGGAATTGGCTTCTTTTAGAAAGAAACGTGTGAAATGGCGAGAATCACTGAATTGGCTCAGAAAGCTCAGAAAGGGCCAACAATAATAGCCAATTTCTTAGTCATTACCTGCTACCAACTTTCAAAAAGCAATTGTTGACTCTTAACCTTAGGTGGAATGCCACAATCCTGAGGTCCATCCATGTCGCTGGTTGGAAGATATAACACGACGGAGACTTACACCATAACAATAGACCAAGACAAATAATTAGAGAACAGTGACTTAGACATATTAATTTGGGAGAGAAATGTAAATTCAGACCTAGAATTTTAACTTAAACGCTAAATGTTTCAATAGAACCAATGTACTTCTAAATCTCTAAGTGAAAATCCAATTAAGTCCTCTCGGCCAAGTCTTCCTTAAAATTTCTAACGCAGTGATCTATGTAAGGCTATTGGTTGTGAATAGTTTTAGACGAAATGACGTTATTTTGCTTAATTTTCTTTATTTTATGATTTTAGTTTATGTTCTCTGCGCTTTATTTCCTTTCCCCCTTTTCTAGATATTGTTCACCTTCTTTCTTGATTTCTCAAGCATTTGCTTCTCGGCGTCGATTGAAATAAAAGAAAGTTCCACAAAATTCGACAATAGAGGGAGAGTAATAAAATAAGTCCTAATTATGGTCCTTTAGAATTCGGGAATGAAATAATTTAGCTAGTTCTAATAACTCTTGTAGTGACTAATGTTGAAAAGTCAATACTTATCGACCAATACAACATTTCCAAGAAGCCAATGTGAATTTTTCTTTTAGTTTGCCCATCTATCATAATGGTAAGAAGTTTCAATGATCTTTCAGGTATTGGCTGCTTTCGGAAAGAAACACGTGAAATGTCGGAAATCATTGAATCAACTCAGAAAGGGCCAACAATAATAGCCAATTTCTCAATACATTTCCTACTGCCCATTTTCAAAAAGCAGTTGTTGACTCTTAACCTTAGGAGGAATGTCACAATCCTAAGGTCCATCCATGTCGCTAGTTGGAAGATAGAACATGAACATGACATTGAACCTAACAATAAACCAAGACAAATAATTAGAGAATAGTGACTTAGACTTATTAATTTGGGAGGAAAATGTAAATTTGGTCCAAGAATTTTAAATTTAATGCTAAACGTTTCAATGGAACCAATGTAGTTCTAAATCGCTAAGTGAAAATACAATTAACTCCTCTCGGCCAAGTCTTCCTTCAAATTTCAAACATAGCAATCCATGACAAGCTATTAGATGTCAAAAGTTTTAGATGAAGTGACATTGTTTTGCTGAATTTTCTCAATTTTATGGCTTTGTCTTATGTTCTGTGTTTTCTTTTCTAGTTATTGTCCATATTCTTTCTTGATTTCTCAAGTGTTTGCTTCTCAGCATAGATCGAAATAAATGAAAAGTCGACAAAATTCGATTATAGAGGGAGAGTAATGAAATAAGTCATAATTATGGTCTTTTAGATATTCATAAACGAAATAATTTAGTTAGGTCTAATAACTCTTGCAGTGACTAATGTTGAAAATTCCATACTTATCGACCAATAAAACATTTCCAAGAAGCAAATGTAAATTTTTCTTCTTGTTGCTTGTCTATCACAATGGTAGGATGTTTCTCTGATGTTTCTGGCATTGGCTACTTTTGGAAAGAAACGCGTAAAATGTCGAGAATCATTAAATCGGCTCAGAAATGCCAATAGTAATAGCCAATTTCTCAGTCATTATCGGCTGCCAACATTTTAAAAAAGCAATTACTGACTCTTAACCTTTGGCAGAATGTCACAACCCTTAAGGTCCATCCATTAGCTAGTTGGAAGATATAACACAACGAAGACTTACACCATAACAATAGACCAAGACAAATAATTAGAGGATAGTGACTTAGACTGATTAATTTGCGAGAGAAATGTAAATTCAGTCCTAGACTTTTAAATTAAATGCTAATGTTTTAATAGAACCAATGTAGTTCTAAATCTCTGAGTGAAAATCCAATCAAGTCCTCTCGACCAAGTCTTCCTTGAAATTTCTAACGTAGCGATCCATGCAAGCCAATTGGATGGGAATAGTTTTAGATGAAATGACGTTAGTTTGCTTAATTTTCTACATTTTACGGTTTTATTTTATGTTCTTTATGTTTTCTTTTCTTTCCTTCTTTTCTAGTCATTGTTCATCTTCTTTCTTGATTTCTCAAGCTTTTGGTTCTTGGCGTAGATCGAAATAAATGAAATTCCCACAAAATTCGATTACAGAGGGAGAGTAGTAAAGTAAGTCATAATTATGGTCCTTTAGAATTCGTGAACAAAATAATTTAGTAGCTCTAATCACTCTTGTAGTGACTAATGTTGAAAAGTCAATACTTATCGACCAATAATACATTTCCAAGGCGCCAATGTGAATTTTTCTTCTTGTTTCCCCGTCTATCACAATGGTAAGACGTTTCATTGATCTTTCAGGTATTGGCTACTTTCAGGAAGAAACGCGTGAAATGTCGGGAACAATTGAATCGGCTCAGAAAGAGCCAAAAACAATAACCAATTTCTCAGTCATTTCCTACTGCCAACTTTCAAAAAGCAATTGTTGACTCTTAACCTTAGGTGAAATGTCACAATCCTGAGGTCCATCCATGTCGCTAGTCGGAAGATATAACATGACCAAGACATACAACCTAACAAAAGACCAAGAAAAATTATTAGAGAATAGTGACTTAGACTTATTAATTTGGGCGAGAAATGTAAATTCAGTCCAAGACTTGTAAATTCAATGGTAAATGCTTCAATAGAACCAATGTAGTTCTAAATCTCTCAGTGAAAATCCATTATGTCCTCTCCGCCAAGTCTTCTTTGAAATTTCTAACATTACGATCGATGACAGGTTATAAAATGTGAATAGTTTTAGACGAAATGAGGTTGTTTTGCTTAATTTTCTAGATTTTATGGCTTTTTTTTTTTTTTAATGTTCTTTGTGATTCTATGGGTAATAGCATTTGGATGTGCACGTGGACCGGCACTCACACCAAGTGAGTTCCAGGACAGACGTGGGGATTTTAATCCTTCACTAAATGAAAGAAAGGATGGACATGAAGTTTCTACGCCGAGCTCACGGCAGGATCGCGAGAAATTCTATGTTAGAAGAAGAAGTGTGAGGCTGGGCTCGAAGAAATGCCCTAACTGGCCATGCCCAAGCCCACTCATCGCCTCCAAGAAATATAAACTTGGGCTCAAATGGTCAAGTTAGCATTCGGTCGGGCTTTGACAGGCCTAAAGTTGTGCCCAACCGTCTAACAAAGGATGAGCAAATGGCAATGTTTCATTCGAGGCAGCGACAGCGGCAGCTTCAATAGCTGTTTTTGACAAGATGCATGGAAATATTTTCATCGCAGCTAACAGAAGTGGGTCGCAAGATTGAAAACTTCATCGGCCAAACTCAATGATTCACTCGAAGCATGATGATGACCAAAGCAGGGATTACTTACCTTCTCACCCAAAATCGACAGAATCAGGGAGCTCGTTGTCGCTTCTTAAATGAAAAACGAAAAACATTGAAAGTTGACGGAATTTTTTAAGAATGCAAATTGATTTTACAACCAAATCCATTAAGCCAAGCATGTCCAAGGTAGAGAGAGAGAGAGAGGAAGATGTCCCCTATGAATTTAGAAATGCGGAATTATCTTTGAATACTAGGTGACGTCCTGTGCTACGCATAGGCTCACCTTAAAAACGTAATTGCAAACTATTCATGCATACATATATATATAATCAAATTGTTCACGTTATTAAATCAGGCAGATTCATCGCTTTTACTATTCAACCAAAGCAATATCCACAACACTATCAACTTAAAATTTGCTCTCCACACAATGGCACACATTCAAAATAATTGTGAAACTATGTTTATATATAAGAAAGACATAGCAAAGCATTCCAAACTTGGTAAAGATTGTGCCTACCAAATCACGTAGACGATGAATTTCTTCCATAAAGCTGCCAATTCCACTTGTTTTGATTTTGAATGAGTATATGCTTCTATTACATCAACTATCTGAACACATATCAAACTGGACTAGCGAATATCCAAACTTCATTCCTCGTAGAAATGCCCATCTTTTTTTGTTGCTAGTGCCACTGTACACTAAAACCAAAATCATAATCCTTAACCTCCAAATCCATTATAAGAGTTTATGATGATGCACCTATGGCATCCTAGAATTTCATGACAATCCCTAGATGTGCTATGAACCATGGATAGGTGATAGAAGCACCATCAAATTATATTGTAGCCATTTGATTCATGATTTGCAATAAAATTAAGGCCAAGCTTTTCAATGGATAATTACTTGATGGGAAAATTCTATTCTTGGCCAGGTGTTTTATAAGTTGGAATTTATTAATTTATGTTGCAAGTTTTATGGCTTCATAAATTTCAATTAGGTATTTATATGAGTGGGGGTTTAGAGTAGATTATTAAGAGAAGGAATGGGCTGAAATTATAAGGCCAAGACCAGCCCACAAGGGCCCCACCGTAAGGCCATTAGGGCCTGGCCTATGAAGCCCAAAGGGAGGGGGTTGCCGTCAACCGGATGGAGGGAGAGGCCCGGCCCAAAGAGAGGGCCATCAACCTGCATGCAAATCCCAAAGTGGTAAGAGAAGCTTGCCAAGTGTTAGTCCATTGTAGCCAAGTGTAAGAAGCCATGCAAAATCACATGATTGCAAATCATTGAGGGGGAAAGAAAAGAGGAGAGGTGGATTGGGAGAGAGGCTTTTCGACCGAGAGAGAGAGAGAGAGCTGTCGTGCGAGAGAAGGAGAGGAAGAGAGAAAGAGAGGAAGGGAAAAAGGAAGAAGGAGGTCCGTCGCTGCCGTGCGTGCGCCGAGTCTCGCCGTCGAGCCACCTTGCCCCTCCGTTTACTTGCTGTGTTTTGTTTGGATTAGAGGCAAGTAGAGTCCATTAATCTACCATTTGCTTGCTGTGTTTTTGTGTGATAAATGGTGAATTTTGGATGTGGTTGAGGTGACAAATTTCAAAGTTATAGGAGTTGTGTTCTAGCCTAGTATTCTGTTTCTGGAAAAACAGTCCGACCTTTGATGATTTCGTGAGTTGCATGCAATGTTCTAGTTGGAATATCATTTCGACTTCTTGATGAAAGTTGTAGAGGACTTCTTGAACATTAACATACTAAAAATTGAGATGAAACGGATCAGTATTGGTTGGTGAAATGATTTTCCTTTGAAGAAACTAGATCTGGAAACCGCTATGTTGGTCTATTGTGATTTTGTGAATTTTGTGAAATTATCCAGTCTGAATTTGATCTCGTGTTCTTGATAAGAGTTGTAGAAGACATCCTGAGGAGTAACATACTAAAATTTGATAATAAACGGACAAGTATTGATTAGGAAAAACGATTTTCTTTGAAAATGATGAATCTGGACAGTGAACCGAGAGTTAGGGAGAGTTATAAAAATTATGGCTTTTAATCCAGAAGGAATTAGACTTCTATTTCTTAATGGGACTTTTACCTTTAGAACTCACTTGTAACATATAAAAATATTAGAATTTTCGGAGTTCATTTAAGGGCCTAATCAAAATTATTTCTGAAACTATGCAAAAGTGACGTTGGAATTTCTTTTGTTGTGATGTATGGATCTATGTGATTGATGTGAAACTTTCTTGACATGGTGTTCTTCACGAAATATCTTCCTCTGAATCTTGTTTACATCATGTTAAATTTTTAGAATTTATTGAGATTTTTACTAATTTTCCAAGAATCTTTACTAAAGAGGTGCATTCTGTTTTACCCGAAAATTAATTCTATTTTCAAAAACCAATGAATTGCTTTATGAAATGTGATATCGTGGGTGTTATGTGCACTGCATAAATGGTGACATTGGCATATTACATGACATCAAAAAGCTGGTTTAGACATTTTATATTGTTGCATCAAATGCTATGTTGGAAATGAAACATATATGTAATTATAAATTGTGATAATAATGATACCGTCGGAGGTGTGAGCCGACGATGCCTTGGGAGTGTCGGGATGCCCGGAGGTTTATGTCGGATGCTTAGAGGCTTGTGCCGGATGTCTTCGGGAGTTTCGAGATGCTTGGTGGTATACGGTACGTAATTCCAAGGGGAATGCCTGATGGTATGGCTGTATGTAATTCCAAAAGCCTTGGAGGTTTGTGCTAGGGGGATTCCTCGTGATGCTAGTTGGGATGCGAAATGCTTGGAGGTTTGTGACGGAAGTCCTCGGGAGTTTTGAGATACCTAGTGGTATACGATACGTAATTCCAGGGGGAATGCCTGGTGGTATGGCGATACGTAATTCCGGAAGCCCTGGAGGTTTGTGCTAGGGATGCTAGTTGAGATGCGAGATGCCCGGAGGTTTGTGCCGAATGCCCAGAGGTTTGTGCCGGAGGCTCCTCGAGATGCCGGGTTGAGTGTGAGCGATAAATTGAGAGATGCAAACATTGGTCCCTGGATAAAAAAAAAAAATAATGAGATCCTTTTGAAAGATAAAATGGGAAATTGAATCATGCGCATAGGTGTGTGCATATGGCATGATACATGATCTGCTTATGAAAGTAAATTGATACTATTTGACATTGAGAATGCGATCATGAATGCTTGAATGGATCTCATGGGGATGTATACATGAGTGTATGGATGACATGAATAATGCGTATGTATGTGCATATGGCATGGAATGAACCTCATGGAAATACAAGCATGACTGCATTGTGGTATATGCACGATGGCATGATGAGATATGCATGACTGCATGGCGATATATGCACGACGGCATGGTGATGTATGCTTGATAGCATGGATGATATGTGCTTTATTTGTGATATCTTGATTGTCTTGCTTGTTGCATTATGTAGTTTGGTGGATCTTTACTGCTGAGTGGTTGTACTCACCCCTTTGGGGACTAACATTTTAGATTGAGAGATGCCTCTAGCACCTATCACACATGATACATTTTATGGATTACCATTTGATGTTGAAGTCAAGTGCTCGGAGCACCCCTGCGTTGGTGTTCATGGTCTGATGTTTATTCGCGTCCGTGTTTTGGTTATGTACGATGTGGGCCTACCTGATGGCCCCATAGTCCAAGAGTTCCTATCTATCCATGTTTGTCAAGATGGGAGGATCATGGGGATGCTATTGCCGCCACCGGCCGATGCACTAGGATGGGTATGATAGGAGCGTGTAACTAGTGGAGATTGACACTTTTTGGGATGGCCGACACTAGCTGATGGATAGATATACATGTCTGATGTATAGTCAGGTTCTTTTTGGGTTTAGCCGAGCTTACTTAAAGTCTTGGCCTTTTTGTTGTACCGACTTGTGAAATCCATCTTAGTATGTAAATAAAAAGTGGTTCGGCTTTAGCTTTTATATATATATGAAAGGTTGTAGTTGGTGTGTATTGCATCATATTATTTAGTTTGTGTACGAGTTAAGGAGATGTTGAGTATGCTTCCGTTAATTTGAACTGCACTGGGACCGATCTAAATGACGTAAACCCCTAGGCTGCATGGACCCACTACAATTGAAATGGTATCAGAATGGCACGTTATTAGGACAATTGATAGGTGAGCAAGCTGTGGTGACCCTAGCGGATCGGGGGCCACGTCAAGGGGTGCCACAACACCATCCAAATATGAAGTTGAAGGCTGTTGGATTCATCTATCAAAACCGCCAACACCGAAACACATATAAGTACACGTATAGAAGGAAGAAAGTGAAAAGTAACTGAAAACAACATGGCGTGATACAGTTATGACCAGTTTAAGAGAGACAGGTGTGAACATCAACCTGACTATTTTTACATGAGTTATGCTTTTGAATTTGCTTCCGTGAGCACTGGGCAAGATGTGAAATGTAACTAAAACATTACCTTTGTTTGTAAGAAATAGGTTTGTGTTAATATGAGTTTGGGAATTATTCAGGCAAACAAACCTGCACTTTTAGCTTCAAACATGGAGCCACATTTCTTGTTCTGAACACAATCTGTTATTAAACCAGGAAAATGACAGGTCTAGGAAGCTACAGGTACGATGGAAACAAGATCAACAACTGCCAAAAGCTCAAGAAGTAGCAAAATTTCCTTTTTCAAGCTCAAGAAGTAGCAAAATTTCTTTTTTTCTCTTCCGGAAAAGGAAACAGGTTGAAGACAAAGTCGCAGTCCAAATCACAAAAGTGGCCCAGAAAAAGTTAAAGCCCATTAAAGGGCAGTAAACAAACTCGAAAAGATCGAGAGTATTGTTGTATTTTCTTCTGTTTGGAAGCAAAAGAAGAACGAAACAAAAGAAAAATATTTATGTGAATTTAAAAAAAAGGTATTCATACTTTAGGGAAACATCAAATAATGTAATAGTAGATTTCTAAAACCTTATACCTTCGAGATAATTCTCTCGTTATCTAATTTAAATTATTACTATTGAACATGACTAATGACCATCTCAACTTTAAACTTTTTTTTTTTAAAAAAAAAAATTCTATGACAAAAACAGTGCTAATATTTTTTATACCCAATAATCAACAAATAACATAGATGGACAAAAACATAATTCACCACAATCAAGAAGATTGACAAGTATGCAAGTCTTACCTTTTAAATTTTAAGTTTAAAGCTCTTCAAGAAATGGTCGATACGGAAAAAGTTCACTCGAACTCTGCTGGAGAAACTAAAGTAGAGAGACGGTACAGTGAATAAGAGATTATTGAACCGTTGATAAATTATCAAGTAACCACAACAATCTACAGAATAATGGCAAGTCCTATAAAAATGAGGTCCACATTGAAAGAAGCTACGACAACACACCATTCTACCACAGAAAGATACACGAGCATTGTCATCTTTGCATCACTGGCAAGACAACCCAGTCTGCAAGAAGAAGTCTTGAATTTTGGAAAAACTAATCCGCAAGGTGGGAATATTCTCCTCAACGATGGCCTCACATAGACCATCCAATCTAGAAACGGGACATCATCGCGTACATTATGGCAGTTCCTTAGATTTATCTCCCTCAATGTACTGCAATTCTTCACCACCTTTTCTACCCCTTCGGTCGACAGAACTCAAGATACTTGATGGCAATATCTACTTATAAATGCCGCTAGTTGCTCATCGCTGAGTTTCAAGTCTTCTGCTTGCAAGACCTCTAACTGTGGGAGTTCAAAGTCGATGCATAGATTCCTTTCGTCTTTTAAACCACGGATCTTCAGATAACTGATTTCAGGGCAGCTCTTCAGCACACCCGAAATCCCATCCCCAGTTATCTTCAAACGATCACCCACATCAAGATACCGCAAGTTGGGGCACATACGCCCGATCTTCTTGAGGCTTTCGTCAGTCAAATTCACATTAGTAGGTACGCCAAGAGACCTCACTTGAGAATTCGCCACGACATCAGTTTCACTAGCATCATCCTTCCTTAGGTTCATCTTCTACATTTTGATTGCCTTCGGAAAGGGACATTGTCTCATGAAGTTATACGATGTCGTCATCCCGAGATTGGAGCAGTGACTGACATCAACGAAAGTCAGACTGTAAAAATCTTTACATCATTACGCTCATGTCGCGATCCGTGAGGAAACGTACTGCCACCAAATCTAAGTCCTCGATGCCCCGCTGCTTTAGCACAATATTCCAAATCCCATCGAACGAAAACCCCAAGGTGCACGACAGAGCGAGCCTCTTCAGCGGGGCCAAGGAGACCAAGTGAGGTCTGTTCATCCCCTCAACTTAACTTGCCTCAGAGACGGGCTATTCACCAACAGAATCACAAGAGACTTATCAGAGAAAAACCGATTACCCGAAACGTCGATTCACGACAGCCTCTGCAGCATCCGCGACGGGCTGAGATACCGTCATCCGTGACCTGAGCCACACGACTCCGCCTGGATAGCTGATGTCGAGCTCTTCCAGCATGGAAAAGCACTCCGCGATCGAAACCAAGTCGTCAACCCCTGAATACCCGACATTGGACAGCACCATGTTGAATTTTAGAAAAGAACACAAGGATTACAAGGTTCAACAATGTGCCTACGTCCTCGGACAAAACTCTCAACTCTTTTATTTTTGTCATAACATTCTTCGGCAATTTGTACATAGGGTTCACCGCAACAAAAAAAAGGGAAATTTCAAAAATAGGAAAGCTATCAATACAGAGATTTGCCCACAATATGTCCTTTCCTTGAATAGGAGAGCAAATCTCGCCAATATCGCCAATGCTCCCCCTCAAGTTGGAGCGAAGACATCGTCAGAGGTCAACTTGTTCACCATATCCTGAAATACTCCCTTGGGTAAAGCTTTGGTGAAGACATCAGCAAGTTGATCCCCACTACGAATATATGGTATCTCTATTGTCTTGTCTTGAACCTTTTCCCTTACAAAGTGACAATCGACCTCTATGTGTTTGGTCCTTTCATGAAAGACCGGATTTGAAGCAATGTGTGTTGCCACCTGATTATCACAAAATAGCTTCGTAGGTTTAGACATGGCATCACAACCCAATTCTTGAAGCAATAGACGAAGCCATACGATCTCACTAGTGGCAGTAGCCATGGCTCGATACTCAGCTTCCGCACTAGATCTAGCTACAACTGTTTGCTTCTTACTTTTCCAAGTAACAATATTTCCACCAACAAAGGTACAAAAACCCGTGGTAGATTTTCTATTCATGGGGTTCCCAGCCCAATCAGCATCAGTAAATCCCACAATCTCTGTATTACCATTATTCTTCAACAATATTCATCTTCCCGGAGAAGCCTTTAGATATCGAAGGAGCTGATTTAGCAACTCCATATGTCCTTGTGTAGGTTTTTGCATAAATTGGCTCACATAGCTAACAGAATAAGCAATGTCAGGTCTAGTAATGGTTAGGTAAATCAATCTCCCTACCAAACGCTGAAATTGCCCAATATCCTGTAATGGTGTTTCCTTAGACATAGTCTTATTGTTGTAATCCATAGGAGTGCTAGCAGGTTTAACACCCAACTTACCAGTCTCCTTCAATAGATCTAGGGTATATTTCCTTTGAGTCAAGAACATACCTTTGTTGGAACTTACTACCTCTATCCCCAAAAAATACCTCAATTTTCCAAGATCTTTAATGTCAAACTCCTTGCTTAACAACTGTTTACTACAATACTTGCTAAGTTACTGCCAATAATAATAAGATCATCAACATAAATGAGAATAGCAACAATACCTTCACTAGTTACTTTAGTAAACATCGAAGAATTAGCTGCACTCCTTTTGAAACCAAATCTAACGAGTGCGGAACTTAACTTGCCATACCATGCTCTAAGTGACTGTTTGAGACCATATATTGCCTTCTTTAATTTGCAAACCATTCCCTTATTATTCTCTAAGGGATGTCCTGGAGGAAGATCCATATAAACCTCTTCTTCAAAGTCTCTTTGGAGGAAAGCATTCTTTACATCCATCTGAAATAATGGCCAGCTACAGTTAACTGCCATAGATAAAATGACATGAACAATGTTCATTTTCACTACAGGAGCAAATGTGTCCTTGTAGTCTATCCCATATGTTTGAGTATACCATTTTGCGACAAGCCGAGCTTTGTACCTCTCAACTGAACCATCACTATTGTATTTGATCTTGTAAATCCACTGACATCCAACTGTTTTTTTTCCCGTTTGGCAATTTAACAAATTCCCAAGTATGGTTATGATCCAATGCTTGAAGTTCATCTTTCATGGCATTCACCCACACACTACTTTTACATGCTTCCAAGAAGGTATTGGGTTCTTGTTGATTTTCAATGGTAGATAAGAAACTTAAATAATTATTGGAAATTCTATCATACCCAATAAAATCTTGAATAGGATGCTGAGCCGTATGATATGTTACAAAATCACGGAGCCATGTTGAAGGCCTTGGAATGCATGATGACCTATGAGTTGAGGCTGAGATATTAGGTACCGTATCTGCTGGATCTACCTCTGTTGCATTTTCAACCTCTACTTCCAAATCAGCCCCATTTGTTGTAATGGCAGTTATATCAGGAACGGCATTGACATTAGGGACAAGCTGACTCCCTTGAATAGCCGTTGTTGGAATTTCCTCTTGATCCAACATTGAATCCCTGATAAGTAGGATAGGAAGCAAAAATTCAGAATAGTCATCTTGCTCCCCCTGAATTTGATTCCTAGCAAAAAACATGTGAGCCTCATCGAAGACAACATCACGAGAAATATAAACAAGTCTAATACTTGGTTCATAGCATTTGTATCCCTTCTTGACATTTGAGTATCCCACAAACACACACTTTCGAGCCCGTTGATCCAACTTGTCACCAGATTGAGAATGCACATAACACACACATCCAAAAATTCTTAGATGAGAGATACCAAATTTTCGGCCATACAAACTTTCAATTTGAACTTTATACCCCAACACTTTACTAGGCAAACAATTGATTAAGTAGCAGCTAGTAAGGACTGCGTCAGCCCAATATGTCTTGGGTAAATTTCCTGAGAATAACAATGCTAGGGTAACCTCAAGCAGATGCCTATTTTTTCTTTCAGCAACTCCATTCTGCTGCAAAGTTCCAACGTAGGAGGTCTGATGAATGACTCCCAAGCTACGCAAGAACACTTGAAAAGCCCGGTTGGTATATTCAGTTCCATTGTCTGTACGAAGAATCTTCACCATAGTATTAAATTGATTTTTCACCATATTGCAAAAATCTTGAAACACAGTCATAACTTCACTCTTGGATTTAAGCAAACAAAGCCATGTAGCTCGAGATTTATCATCAATAAATGTAACCAAATACTTGAACCCCTCCTTAGAGTTAATAGGAGAAGCTCCCCAAACATCCGAGTGAACTAAATCAAAAAACTGTTATGATTTATGTGTACTATGTGGAAAAGGTAACCTATGCTGCTTAGCATAATGACAAGGATCACAGCAATTAGAATTATAACTTAAAGTCATATGAATAGCATGTAACACCCGATCAAAGGGATGACCCAGACGCCAATGCCACAACCGAGAAGTGTCAACAATCTTCCTTTGTGCCATCAATGCTTCATTGTTGAGGTCCACCATATATAGCCCATTCTACAACCGCCCTTCACCAATCATCCTCCCGGTGGTTCGATCTTGAAAAAACACCTTTTGAGGAGTAAAAATAACATTGCAATTCCACTGATTAGTATATTTGCTAACTTACATTAAATTTGAGGATAATTCAGGTACCAACAATGCTTCAAAATTATTTGAAAAGAAATTAATTTGTCCAACACCACTAGTTGGAACCTGCCCACCATTAGCAATAGTAATAGGTGGATATGACACATCTGAAGTAATATTGGATAGCAAGTTTGGAGAACTACACATGTGGTCTGTAGCCCCTGAGTCAACAATAAACTGAGTTTTGGATAAAGCTGAGTAAGAATGGACATTACCAAACGTCATAGCCAAATTTCCGGTTTCGATGCTAGAAGCGTTCGTTCCATTGCCATGTATCTAAAGTAATTGCTTAACTTGTTGAGACAAAGCCTCCAACTTGGATTGAAAATCGTTTGGATTTTCTTGGATTGCCATCATAGCTTCCGAACCCCTGTCTTTGGAAAGACGCAAATGTGGATGAAGAACCCAACACCTCTCTTTGGAATGGCCATCATGATTGCAATTGTCACAATGGAACCGTGCTGGTTTCTTAAATTTTCCTTTGGCAAATCGAGCAGTGGAGTCTCCTTGCTTCGTGTTGATAGCACTATGGGATGATTGTTCACCAAGCTCTCCTGATGTAATTGGAACTGAAGGCATGACGCATCTCCTTGTTTCCTCACTTTGGATTATGGCACAAACTTCATTGAAAGTGGGCAATTCAGGACTCATAAGAATTTGACGTTTGGTATCCTCAAATTTAGGCCTGATACTTGCTAACAATTGAAAGATTTTATCTTGCTCTTCTCGATTGACATAATCCATCACATTCTGGGTCGTAGGTCTATACTGACGAAGCTCATCCCATTGCTTCTTCATTTTTCCCAAGTGTTCAGTGAAAGATTGTGTTGCGCCTTGCTTAGAAGAAACAAGTCCTTGTTGCAGTTCAAAGATCCGAGATGCATTCCTGGCTTGACCATACATCTCGTTTATTGAATCCACAACGCCTTGGCGGACTCTGAATATGCAAATATCTCGTAGATCTATGGTTCCATGGAATTGAATATCCAAGACATCACACTGTGGTCATTTGCTTGCCATTCATCAAATTTGGTATCTGTCACGAGAGGAGCTCTAATCTTCCCGTTGATGTGACCAAGCTTCAATCTACCCCCAAGAGCAACAGTTACAGCTTGTGACCAAGGAAGGTAATTTCTTTCGTTTAGCAACAACGAAGTCAACCGTTGATTGTTTGTCTCATGCACCTTTGTTGTGTTGGATACATCTCCTAACTTCTTTGACCCATCCATGACACGTTGCTAGTAATAACAATGATATGACAGCAACAAAGAGAGGAACAAGCACTAACTGAAGAATGCATTGTTGTAGAACAAGAATAGTCTCGAACATAAGCAGATCGAGACAATCAGATGTGCAGAAAACAAACCAAAAAAAATCACAGGTTGAATCAAACTTGCTCTAATACCATGTTGAATTTTAGTAAGGCAATCAGAAAAGAATACAAGGATTACGAGGTTCAGCAATGTGCCTACGTCCTCGGACAAAACTCTCGACTCTCTTATTTTTGTCATAACATTCTTCTGCAATTTGTACATAGGGTTCACCGCAACAAAAAAGGGAAATTTCAAAAATAGGAAAACTATCAATACAGAGATTTGCCCACAATATGTCCTTTCCTTGAATAGGAGAGCAAATCTCTCCAATATCGCCAATACACCAAGACCCTCAAAGCCCCGATCTTGGACCCCATCTTGCACAACCCATTAAAGCGGAGGGACTTCTAGTTGGAGAGGTCAAGGCGGTCGAGGGGCACCGGGAACTAGGCAATCTGGAGGAGCACGGAGGACAGATCGCCGAGGAATGAGCTGAGGTCGATGGACTTGAGGGACGTGAAGCGCCAGAGGAGGGAGCCGAGGCACGGGGTCAGTTGGTTGGTGATGGAGAGGCAGGTGCGGACGGTGTTAGAGGAATTGCTTGCAGAGGGAGGAGTCGGACTCAAGGTCTGCGGCGGAGACCAAGCGGCGGAGGACGACCTCCCAGCACAGTGGGGGCAGGTCTTCCCACGGCGGTTGCTCCGCCGACGCCGGTTTTTCTCTCATTTGCTCTGCCATCGTCAGTTGTGCTCTGCTTCGGCTTGCTGTCCCCTTTCCTAGCTAGGGTCTACCATATAGCGGGTCATCTCACATCTATATTTGGTCGGCCGGATAAAAATCTGAATGGGGTAACTTTTATCCCGTCTGGTAATTGAAATTTTGATGTTTGGCATCGGAGGTTGAACTTTGTATGGGCGAAACAAGGTGGATCTTCATCTTTAAAGTACAAATTTCAAGATCATAAAATAACCCATTAATCTAATTATATGCATCAAAGAACACATGCATTAACATTTGGATTTAATGTGAGATCCGTTAAACATGGTATCATGAAATCCGATTTGCACAGAGCATGTCTCACAACTTTAACCGCCACACCCGAGTTTGTCGATCATTGATTCGATGAAATATGGCTTGAATGCTGTGTAACATGATGCATGTCGACAATCTAAATGGACCTCAAATCGTGGAGAAATCCTTTGGAGGGATGGACCTAGTTTAATTGAGTCGGCACTAGTGCTAACTATATGCTCTACCCGACTTGAAACCCGAAACACATATATCCCAAGCCGTCAAGTCAGGTTGGTTTCCTTTTTCTTTTTGGACTTACCTATATTGCTATTTTGTTGCTATCAAATAAACTAGTAACTTCATCCACTTCTCATATATTCTTTATTTATAAATTTAACAATCTGGCTTAGTTTTTTTTTTTTTTTTTAATTAGCTTTATCTTTTATACAAATGACAACGTGTTTTATATTTTTAAGAGATTTCTATTTCGAGGGAATGCTCATGCTTTATGCGTGCTTTTGCGCCAGCTATCTAAAAGTTATTTCGCCCTCTAAAAGTAACAACTAACGACTACCTAATAACATAATTATTATTATCCAACGCTTTTACAAAATATTGTTGGAGAATTTCTCTAGGGCATTTGAAAAATGCTTGATTTTGATTTACTGTAGATTCTACATGGTGATCTGATCTTGTATATTCTCTGCAACAGGTTATCAAATAAGATATGAGCATCTGCAACTGCATAAGCACCCACGTACGCTTCACAGACAGAAGTTACCTTTTCATTTTAATTTCACAGGGTTTCTAAAGACGAACCAGTATCATTAAATGATACGGTGGCAGTGACAATGTTTTCGGCTACTACATATGATTATGCCACCATTGGTACATTATTGATCGATCATTTCCATTGCTTTCATCTGAAAGCCATCACTTCTGTTGAACTTGCTGCCTCTGCGGAGCCAGATCCTGGAAGCGCAGCATTCCAAGGAACGGGATTGGCAACTAAAACTCACTGCCCGGGCCAATTTCTAGAAGCAAAAGTTGTCGATCTACTAGATTTCCTTCGCCAGGAATGCTTGAAAGATTTTCTTGAACAATGCTAGTTATAATAAAACGGATAAGAGATGTGACTGGATTCTTCTTGAGCCAGTCAACTTGCTCAGATGTCCTCTTGTAGTCTATACGCGTTATTCTAATTTCGTACACCCAGTATTAGATCGCCTCACATTACTTTCTCCTCCGGCAATTCTTTGAAGTACCATACCGTCATGAGCAAAGTACAAATTTAGATCATCTGCTACTCCTCTGCGTTTACATAAATCCCACTCACTGAAATGAAAAAATAAAAGCTCCCGAACAAAAACTATCGGGATCTTAGCACACAAGAACATTTAAAGCTGAGAAGATTTTACGTGCGATCCTTTTATGAAATTGCAACTAATCTCAAATGCAAAGCTGAAGAAAGAGAATTGCAGCGCAATTTCGGCACAAAAAATGAACGAGCCTACTCCCACCAGCACCAGAAAGTAGCATTCTCCATATACATTTTTCGTTTCCCTCCTCCAGCTTACCTTGTTCTGCCACTTGAGAAGTCATTAAGGGCTCCGGACTTTTTACTTTTGTAGGCCCACTTAACCCATTATTTCTGTTTCCATTAATTTCTACACTTTCGAAGTCCCTTTAATCGGTCCATGCACAGATGACTAAGCAATGTAGGCCAGAGACCATGATGCTTAAATCAAGCAAAGGAGTCCCATTACTTCCGACTTAAAGAGGGGTCAGATGATCTTAAGCCATAAATGAATTTCTCAAATCATCCAAGATTTCAAATTAGTGAATGGAGTAAAGAAATTAGAAGATGAAATAATCCATGAACGTTTAAGTGTCTCAATCACCACTGCCTTTTTATATCTTGCCTTTTTAGTAGGCCCATGGGCTTTTTTTGTTAGTATTTCATTTCCAAATATATTTTTGAGCCCTCTCGATTAAACCAATCTCATTACAATGCGATTGAGGGTAGCAATTCTTGTCGTGCCATGTCATTGCATTCGTCTCATTAATGGTGTGTGCCGGTTCCTGATACTATGAGGCTTGATTAAAAAATATGGTCCAATAGGATGGAATATTGCTCCTTGCCCAAATGTGTCAATATTTGTCCAGTCTTGTTTATATTAGTTTCATCGTACCTATGTCGTGTTAGCTGCCAAGCTTCTGTCGAGTCTCAAATTTGTTCTCTTATCCTTTCAGCAATTGCCTTCCCTAATTATGTGGAAATCAACTTATTCTTCATTGACTCACTGGCTTGTTTGTTTCATGCGGTGATAGTAATGGCGCTTAATACATAATTGAAAATAAGAAAAAAAAATATTCTTGTTAACAAGTATTATTAGGGCAGTTTCTAAAATTACTGAAACTAATATTAATGTATATCAACACATATCGTTAATTGGAAAAGAACATATTCCGAAAAAAGTGATATGCTTTGAATAGAAATATTCATATTTTCAACGCACGATAATTACGTGCAGAGAATTTCTTTAACATATGTCAAAGGAAGAAACTCCCAAATATACTTAGGTAGAACAACATCAAAGACATATTAGCAATTTTACGAAGAATAATTGGTTTCGTTAGTTTGCCAATGAACTTTGCTAAATAAAATTGGATTTTGGAATTGGAGATCAAGGCGCATAACAACCATTCTGTTAAAAATAGTTTACGGACGTAAATAGATTTTTCTATTTCTATTTCTAGGCGAGTTTCGAAAGCGAAAAAATCTGTTTGATAACGATACAAAATTTCTGTTTTAGAAATAGAAATTCGTTTGATACTTGATATAAAATTTCTATTTCTTAAAACAAAATTTTCTTTTTTTGGTGCAAATGAGATGTCCATTCTTACAAATTTCATATGCTTATAAACCCATTGACCCAAATACAAAGTAAGAGTTTTTTTTTTTAGTAAAGTCTCCTTTCTTGAAAAAAAAAATACAAAGTAAAAGTTGTTATATCAAATTTTCTAAATTTTCACACAAAATTCTTTAGCATCCACCTAGATAGGCAATTACGGTCAAACAATATACTTATCAATAATCTCCATACGATAGAAAAAAGAAATCAATATGCATTACTTTTAAGCATGATAGAAGGTTCCCAAAACTCTAGTAGAATGAAGATGGGCAACCATATTCTAATCCCCTTCATGCTAGTGTGTTATCTCAATCACTGCCACGGTTTACGATATCGAGCAATCGTTTTAGAAAGAAACACAAAGAAGTGTATTGGGCAATTTGCGGCAAATTTTACAAAATCGGTGAATTTTACGAAGTGTAATAGAGCTTGTCATAAATGACCATTACATATAAGGGAAATCTTCAAGTAGAATATCACATTACAAGAATTGAGATAGGAATCATCAAATACAATATCACATTACAGAAGCAAAGATTGGGAATCCCCAAATACAAAATAATAGAAATACATTACAAAAGTTAAAAACACGATCTCATGGAATCTCCGGCATATTATGATCTCTTGCCATCTTATTGGTAATATTTTTTCTAAGCATATTCATCTTAGTAGAAAATTTCATTGAGAAATTATTTCGATTTGTTCCGAGAAATAGAGAAGTAGAAAATTTATATTTCTCGATTTTTGATCAAAATCTATTTCTGGAATATAAATCTATTCCGAAATAGAAAAACGGAATAGGTTTATCAAACAGTTTATTCCAGAAACAGGTTTGGAATAGAAAAATTGTTTATGGAACATAAATTCTAGTTTGTCATACACCCTCTTAATTCCCACTATCTGCCCAGATTAAAGTACTGTGGATAATGATGTAAGGGATTTGATAGAATTGACTGTGATAATACAATATGGTTCTATCCTCCCAAAAGAGTGGGGTAATAATAAAATTAGTAATTAATTAAATTATTAATTAATAATTAACAGAGCAAAACTCTTTTTTTTTTTTATCACAAAAATGTTGCAGTGACGGGAATTGAACTATCCACATATGTCGATGTCAGAGCGTTTGATCAGATGAGCAGAGGGGATCTTCAGGCGGAAATAGGTGTTGATAATAATAAAATTAACTTGGTCACTCACTACTCATAAGGCGAAGCTTAGTGCGGTGAGAGAGGATTCGACTGGCTTTTGGAGGCAAAAATGTGACTGTCTCATGAAATATTTTACCGAGAATTTTTTACACTCACTCTTTTCCGTAGTCATTTCGAGTGAAAATGAGGGATGACTTATTTGCATGGATGCTTCCATTGAACCTCAATGAAATTGCCAGAAAATAGAAGATCGGATTAAGTCAACACTTCAACAAAAAAGAACAACGCGATAAGGCTTGGGGGTGCATGACAACCTAAAATTTCTGTTCAGAAATAATTTTTTTGTTTCGCACTTTCGGAAGAGAAATCCGTTTGATAAACTTATTCAGTTTTTCTATTTGTGGAATAGATTTATATTCCGGAAATAGGTTTGGAAGAGAAATCATAAACTAAAATTTTCTACTTTTGATTTACGGAAGAGAAATCGAAATAATTTATCTCACTAAACCCTAATTTCGGTAAGTCCTCCCTCATCTCCTCTATGTCTCCGCCTCCTCCTCCTCCTCCTTCGCCTTTCCTCATTTTATTAAAAATAAAAATAAAAATATTCATTTTATTCATTTAAAAATAAAAATACATTTATTAAAATAAATAAATTATTTTTATTTATCATTTTATTTTTAGTTTATTAAAAATAAATTTATTTATGATAAATAAAAATAAATTTATTAAAAATAAATTTAATAAATTTGTTTTTATTCGCCTCGAGTGTTTTGCCAAATAAATTTTTTTATTTATTTTAAAATAAATTTATTCGTAAAATAAAATAAAATAGAATAAATAAAATAAATTTATTTTTTAGGATTTTTATTTTATTTTTTATGATTTATTTTATTTTATTTTATTCATTTTTTTGTTACTAAATTATTTTTATTTTTATTTTTTATATTAAAGGTCGTCGGTCGTCATTGCCGCCATCGAAAGGAAAGAAATTTTGTGTCGTTATCAAACGAATTTACATTTTTAGAGTAGAAATTTTGTGTCATTATCAAACGGTTATTTTTTCTTAGAAACTCTTCTATAAATAGAAATAGAAAAATCTATTTACATTCCATAAACTATTTCTAACAGAAACATAATGGTTGTCATCGCGCCCTTAAAGTATCATTCAAATTACAAATATCATAAGAAACAACATATGAATCTAAGTATCGATATTTGTGCTTTACGGGTTTCAAGTGCTGTGGAATAAATGAAAGTTAAAATGTGTATGCCGAGAATCTAAAAAAAAAAATGCAAAAAGCAAATTAGTTTCAAACAAAAATAGAGCAAGTATGGGAGAATTATAAAAAAAAAAAAAGTCTTAAATCTCTTACAATTGTGCCAATTTAGTCCTAAACCTTTTTTTTTTATTTTTTTGCCAATTCAATCCTAAACATTTTGCAATTGTCTTGGGTTTAGTCTATCCGGCCAAACTTAGCTAATTCGTGCGACATGGACTTTGGCCGCAACGGCCGTCGATGAACACCGACGCGGCAATTTTTAATTTTTTTTTGAATCTTTAAATATTTTTATGAAATTTTCTCTTTTTTTTTTTTTTTTTTTTTTTTTTCCATCTATCTTCTCCTTCCTCTGGCCACCTGGCACCAGCCACTAACAAGGCCTCGCCAGATTTGGCAAGGGCTGAGCTCGCTAACACTGGCAAGGCCGACCCTCACCATGGCTAGGTGAGGCCAAGCCTAGCCAAATCTGGTGACAGTAACCTCGTCGACCACTGGCAAGGTCAATCGTCGCCTTGGCTAGGCGAGGCCAAGCCTCACTAGATCCGGTGAGGCCTCGCCCACCCAAGGTGAGGTTCAAACTCGCCTGTGGCCAGCAAGGTTCCTCGCCCAGGGATGACAAGGCTCAACCTCGCCATGGCTAGGTGAGGCTTGCCTTCGCCAATGGCCAATTGGGGTGAGCCTTGCCATTAGTCAACGCTGGCCAGCCAGACAAAGAAGAAGGTGGGGGAAAAAAATTCAAAAAATAAAAAATAAAATTTAAAAAATAAAAAATTGCTACGTTAGCCTTCACTGGCCAGCCAATGTCCATGTCAACACCGGCCGGCCAATTTTGGCCGGATGGACTAAATTTGCACGATTTTAAAAAGTTTATTACTAAATTGGCTAAAAAAAAAAATAAAGTTTTTGGCTAAATTGATATCATTCAATAGGTTTAGGACTTTGTTGGTAATTCTCCCGAGCACATACACACTAGCAATCAAAGCCTAAGGAAACTTGGCAGGCTGAGTTAACATGATACAACTATAACAAATTGCCAAACCTAGTGATGCTCCTATTGTCAATTTGTTTTTTGTTCGAAGTTCCTATTGTCAATTTGTTTTTTGTTCGAAGAGTAAATATCTAGTATCGCATAACCAAGTAATGTGGGAGCAGCAGCCCACTAGTATCTGTCATCAATACAGGTAAAGCAGCAAAGAGCTACTTAGACAACTGCAACCAAGAATCAAAACTCGATCAATCCAGATCGGATCTTCTAAGGTCAGTAAAAGCTTTTAACTTGCTCAGAAAGTGTTCTCTTGAAATCCTGCAATAGAGATTCGAACGCAATTCCAACAGAAAACGGGACATTGGCAACAAGCATGTTAGGCAGGCCAGCCACTAGCAGGTCTGATGAAGCCAAAAGAACTGCAGAAAATGCTCTCAGATTTGCTTTCAAAGGAGCGATGGAAGAACAAATGCACTTCTTGTAACAAATGGATTTCTTGTTCATCTTCCAGCTTGCATAAGACACAAATTCCATCGACGCAGCTCTGTTTACCTATCAAAGGTTTGCAACCTACTTAGAAGGACTGGCCAGTCAATGAAAGCAATCTTAGGTGCATTTGGTTTCAACCAAACAAGACCATGCCACTGCATTAAAGTCCTATGCAGAAAGACCAAATTCCATGCTGCAGCTGAGGTGAATTCCCCATCTGTCTTCTGGGTTTAAATCAGGATATATGCAACCTTCCCAGCCACAAAGTGCAACCAGACACAACCTGCATATCACACAAATTCTTGAAGCTAGAGATACCAAGGAAGCAAGAACAAAGCTCAAGAAGTAGCAAAAGTCATGCCAAAGAAAACTTCTTTTTTTATTTTTCGAAAAAAAAAAAAAAGAAACAGATGGAAAACAAAGCTACAGTCAAAATCACAAAAAGCCCAAAAATAGTTAAAAACAATAAAAGGGTAGAATACAAACTCGAAAAGACGAGAGCATTGGACAGTACAGTGAATAAGAGATTATTGAACAGTTGAAAAAGTATCAAGTAACCACAACAATCTACAGAATAATGGCAAGTCCTATAAAAATGAGGTCTGCATTGAAAGAAGCTATGACAACACACCATTCTACCACAGAAAGATACACGGGCATTGTCATCTTTGTAGATAATTACCTCGTCAATTCATCCCTGACGAGACAACCAATGCTGCAAGAAGAAGTCTTGGATTTCGGATGAAACTAATCCGTGAGGTGGGACTATTCTCCTTAAAGATGACCTCATAGACAGCTCCCAATCTAAAAATGGGAAATCACCACCTACATTATTGCAGTTCCGTAGATTTATCCCCCTCAATGTATAGCAATTCTTCATCCCAGAGCGTGTGAAAGTATGAGTCTCTTGAGCGGAATGTTTGCCTCCGCAACAGCTATCAGCAACCCATCCCAGATAAACGAGCCCATGAAATCCAGACTAATGAAACCCCTGGCGTGACCAAAGGAGTCCACCAACTCCTCACATAAAATCGCCTGCGGTCCGATATGATTCAGGGCCAAGGAGACCAAGTGAGGCCTGTTCACTATCAACGAAGCAATACCTCTCCCAGTAATTGAGTCACATCCCCCAATCTTAATTTCCTTCAGAGACGGGCAATTCACCGACAGAACCACAAGAGACTGATCAGAGAGAGACAGATTACCCGAAAGGTCGATTCGCGACAGCCTCTGCAGCTTCCGCGACAGGTCCGAGATACCGTCGTCCGTAACTCGAGCCCAATCCCTCCGCAGCGGATAGCTAATGTCGAGCTCTTAGAGCGCGGGAAAGCACTCCGCGATCGAAACCAAGTCGGCATCCCCCAGCAACCCATTACCGGACAGCACCAAGACCCTTAAAGCCCCGAACTTGGACCCCATCTCGCGCAACCCACCGTAGCGGAGGGACTCCCGGTTGGAGAGGTCGAGGCGGTCGAGGGGCAACGGGAACTGCGCGATCTGGAGGAGGACGGAGGACGGGTCGCCGCGGAACGAGCTGAGGTCGATGGACTTGAGGGACGTGAAGCGCCCGAGGAGGGAGCCGAGGCGGCGCGGGGTCAGTCGTTTGGTGATGGAGAGGCTGGTGCGGACGGTGCTGGAGATGTGGAGCAATCGCTTGCAGACGGTGGAGACGGACTCGAGGTCATCGGCGAAGACCAAGCGGCGGAGGACGGCCTCCCAGCACAGTGTGGGCAGGTCTTCCCACGGCGGTTGCTCCGCCATAGTCAGCTTTGCGCTGCTTCGGCTTGGCGGCCCCCTTCCTAGCTAGGATTTACCGTATTGTAGTTGTCTAGGCTATGCTTGGTCCTTGAAATTTGGACTTTTGGCATCGAAGGTCGGACTTGGCATGGGCTGACCGAGATGGACTTTCATCTTTAGAGTACAAACTTCAAGCCCATGAAAGAACACCCGTTAATCTAATTGTGTGCATCAAAGACGACATCCACCGAAATTTGGATTCAATGTGATGTCCATTAAACAATTGACAGTGTCACCAATTCCAATGTGCACCAAGCGTGTCCTACAATTTTAATAACTAGACTTCCTTAAGCATTGATTCGATGAAATATGGTCTGAGCGTTACATAACAGTATACTTGTGACAATTTAAAAATATTGCAAGATGTGGGGAAATCCTTTTGAAAAGATCGGATTTGGTCACACATTAATCAGGAACGGACACCACTGATAAGACTTGACCTCCACTTCCAAAACCTTGTTTTGTTTATCAAAGTCCATTTAAAAATTAGCAAAGAGAAATGTTCTTGTTCAAATTATTAAAGTGTCTTGAATGTTGACTTAACTAAAAAATTTCTAGGATATTTTGCTTTTTTGAAATTGTCAAAGAGAACCCCAACACACTTGTCAAAACTCATTAATTGTGTTTTGTAAAAATATGTTTCCTTCTCATGTGTTTATATGCGTTATTTTTAATTTCAATAGTTTTAGTTAATGCCCTTCGAGGCACTTGTTAACGAGTGCATTTTTTTTTCTTTTTTAAAGTTATGTATCAAGTGCCATCACTAACATCGCGGACACCAAGTAACTAGTGCTAAAACAAAAAAATCATTGAGTTCGTGAAGTATAAGGTGTTTTTCACACAATTAGGGGAAACAATTGTTGATAAGATAGGAATACATCTGTTCGACACTTGCAAGAAGATTTATAGCCGACTCAACACAAATGAAAAAATCAATACAGACAAGACTTGATACGCATTGATGTTGTTGACACCTAAATTTTACCATTTTATTTATGACTCAATCGCATACAAAATTAAGATTAGTTACTTAAAAAAAGAAGTAAAGAGCAAAATAAATAACCTTTATTAAAATGCATCGTGTATGTTTTTATTAAAATCCATTATGCGTAGACATTAGGAGCATTTACATAACTAGCACAAATTATTAAATCTAAAGATTTTAAAAAATAATTAATTAAAAAAAAAAACTCGACCAAGCCTCCTTTCTTTTTCTCTTTATCCATTTCCATTGACTTAGGCCTGGCCCAGCCTCTTTTTTTTTTTTTTTCCTTTCCTTCACCGGCCCAATCTTCTTTTCTTCTTCCCCTCTCTCTCCCTCACGCTCTCTGTAGAAAGAAGAAAAAGCAAAGTACGAGCCAGAAGAGGGGGATCACGAGGGAGCAAAGGAGGCAGCGGATCGCGCAGCATGATCCCAGCGTTGGAGTTAGGCCGGAAAGGCAGCTGGCGGTGGCAAGAGCCATGCCTTGCTGGCCAAGCTTAAAAGCGAGAGGGGGCTGTTGGTTTTGGGCAGATAGGAAGCTAACCGGAGGAGATAGAGAGAGGGGGCTGTTGGTTTTGGGCAGATAGGGAGCTAACCGGGGGGGAGATAGAGAGAGAGAGAGAGAGAGGGAGAGGGAGAGGGACCGAACCAGGAGAAAGCTTGAGAGACAGAGCGTCGTGAGTGAGAGCAAAGCGAGAAATTGAGAGAAGAGAGCGGGAAAGAAGCTCGGCCGCGCCCGTGACCTCGCCTCTCGGCATCCATTCTTCCAATAAGTCTCCTTTCGAGTTCAATACCCTTTAACCCGGTGATCTCGTCTTGAGGACACCAGGGTGGTCGGCCACAGTTCGTGCCATCTCAAACCTGCCTGCAGGCCGCCGTCATCGAGCCAAGTAGGACCCGTCACCCGAGCGCGCAAACGCCCTCCTTTCACTCTGATATTTTTAGCTCACCGGACCGGAGCTCGCGTTTCTCCGGCCCGCGCAATTCTCCGATCCCGGTGAGCTGCGATTTTGTTGTTTTAGACTTTGCTTGGTTGTTGCTTCTGCCTTCACTGTTGATTTATCTCCCAGTTGAGTTTTTGTTAGCTTTTCAGTCGGCGCACCTCAGGTGTTCGACGTTCTATCTCCCAGTTGAGTTTGTCTCCTCGGCTAACCTCGGTGGAGGCCGAGCCATGTCTCAGTCAACGGTTGTGGCCGGCGTCGGTCGGACTGAACGACCGACGCCGGATGGTGGTCTGGCGGTGGTCCCAAACGTTGGTGAGGGCTCGTCGAGGAAGAAGATGGGCACAGGAAGGGACAAATAAAAAAACAAAAGAAAAGGCAAGAGAAAAAAAAAAGTGCGGAAAAAGTATAAAAAAAAAAACAAGAGAAGAGAAAGAAAGCAAATGTTGGCTTCGGGTGTGCAGAGGAGTTGTCGAGAGGGAAGTACAGTAGACAAGACAAAATAGGAAAAGACAAAAAAAATAATTAAAAAATAATATTAATATTTAAAAAATCCAAAAAAAGTACATGTATAGAAGGAAGAAAGCTGAGAATGTACAATACCTTTCGTTTCACAAACAAATAGATAAGAACACATTGGTCAAATGTCTCGCTCCTTATATTTCTTTCACAAACCGACATAGATAAGAACACATCGGTCAAACGTCTTCGCTCCTTACATTTCTTCAAAGAGGTGTACAAAAATTCTTGAAAGAACTATTGGAGAAGGTTGAGAGGCTTAAGGTGTTACATATTCAAAGATATTTGATCAAGAAGGAAGAAAAGCAAACTTTTTTGAATTCTTTTCTCAAAAAGATTCTTCAGTCAAGAAATCTTAGGTACCTAGGTACCAACATAAGGAAAATTCCGTCGGGCATAAAAGATCTTGCACAACTGTTTTCTTTCCCCTCACTAATTTTAGCTCTATCAAGCATAGTTTTTGCAATGATCTCAAGTGTCTTAATGCTGATATATACTAACATATGGTGTAGTTTTTTCAGCTTCAAAATATCTTTTGGTAGCTCATGCACAAGGGTATCTTTCAGATCTAGAGTCTCCAGTTGTGCAAGATCTTTTGTGCCCAACGGAATTTTCCTTATGTTAGTACCCTTAAACTTAGGTACCTAAGATCTTTTGTGCCAAACGGAATTTTCCTTATGTTAGTACCCTTAAACTTAGGTACCTAAGATTTCTTGACTGGAGAATTTTTTAGGAAAATAATTCAAAGAAACTTAAAAAATAATTCAAAGAAACTTGATTTTCTTCTTTCTCGGTCAAATATCTTTGAATATGTAGCATCTTAGGCCTCTCAACCTTCTTTCAAGGATTTTGGGTACACCTCTTCGAAGAAATATAGAGAGCGAAGTCGTTTGACCGATGTGTTCTTATCTATTTCACGTATAGGTTTGTGAAAGGAAAGGTATTGTACATTCTCAGACAATCCTTCTTCCAGGGGTAACAATCATCGCGATCTCTACATCTTTTGAATGGGAAATAATGAGTTGATGCTGAAGGTTGTGAACGTGACAGGTTTTGACCCTCCCATAACTTGTTTTCTTTCCCCAAATTACATGATGTTTTAATAGTTTTTGCAGAGTTGTCCTGGATTTTCCCAGACTGGATCATGCTTAGTGAACTCTTTTGCCATTCATAGTCGCATCATTATGGAGCATCTTATGAGACGATCTAACAGGAAGATGCTTAAGTAAAAAATATAAGCATGGACATCAAGAAGGTGGTCTATGCGCAGAGTAATTGTTTTTCCATTTGGGCCAACTTTGTGCCCACTGGATAGTAGTTCTTCCTCAAGCCTGTCACTCAATTTTTTTCCATCAAACAGCATCAGAGTCACCTGCAACATCATCATCTTTATTATCTTTCAAATGTCTACACATCGCCAGAATTGTGAGTGGCAATCCTTGACATCTTTTTAACATATGCTCAAAATCAGGTTGAGAGATATTTGAGGGGGAAATATTTCGGCAAAATAGAGAACGAGAATCATTCTCAAAAAGGAATACATGCTCAAAGTTGTGGATAGAATAGTTTGGACTCTGTAGATAAAGCTTGGAGCGAGATTTTAGGCTCTTGTCACGAGTTGTGACGAGCACGCTCTGATGAGTTTCAATTAATTTAATATGGAGGAAATTGAACACATCCTCTTTGCCTGTATCATCCAAGACGGGAGCCTAGCTAAAGTTTTTGGACGGCCTGCGTTCGGAAGTGTCTTCAAGTTTAACCGACATCCATTGTTCGTTCAGCCCTTCCATGGTCAAATTCCACATCGTTGCATTTGCTTTCATGAACACTTCCCCTATTTTGTCGGCAAACTCATAGGATCTTAAATCCTCGATCCATACACAGTATTCGAAGAGACGGCTTACCCTTTGGTCACAAAGCACGGCGCCCAATAAACTAGTCTTGCCTACTCCTTGCACCCTGTGCACGAAAATCACTTTCAACTGCGGAGGGTTCTTTGTTAGCCATTGGACCAGCTGGTCCATCAGCTCTTTGATACCCACTAACACATCTGTCTTCTCAATAAAGGCATTGAACGATGACCCACCACCGGGCGAGCTGGAATGGGCTTAGTTGCCGGATAATCTAAAATGACCATCTGTGGGACTGTTTCTCCCAAGATTTTCTTCGTATTGCCGCAACATATCTTTGATATATCTTGATTCCTTTGCAAAAGTTCGGTCTCCGTATCTACGGCAAAGGTAGGAATCAAGACTTCTCCATTTCTTCTTGGATTTATGTCGCTTCATGTCCTCGATAGCATCTTGAGAGATAGAGAAATTTCCACATCCTCCCGATGCCCCTTTTGAGCTCCTCATTGATGACCTCCTTTGAATAGGCTTTTGCGAGGAAATCCCAGATCTACTGGATCAATTCCTTGAGGTTGTCAAATTCATTTTAGTAGATGCAGCATGGTACAATTCTTCTTGCCATTTTTCCCATGCAACGGGAATCAGCCCCCTGCCCCAGAGCAACCACCACCGAGGTGGGATCCATTTCCCCGCCTGCGGTTGGATCGAGAGAGAGAGAGAGAGGGAGAGGATGTAGTCACCGATGGAAATGGCCTAGTTGGCCATTCCTCCGAGCAAGTATTGATACAGACGAATCTTTCACGATGGGGATTTTGGGGGAGAGACGAAATCCCTAGATGGGGATTCTAGATGGGGATTTCGGGGGAGAGACCTTTTAATGATTGGAGCAAGGAGGAACCCTTCTTCCTTGGGCTCTTTTGGCCCCCCTCCCTTCCTCTTTTATTAATGCTCTCTCCTCTCGTCTCGCTGTCGCTCGCATTAGGAAGGGTACCGGCACTGCACAGCTAGCGAAGAGAGAGAGAGGCTTTCAAAGAGCAAAAGCAGAAGTTTGGGTCAAATCTGCTTGTGTGAAAAAAAATTTACACCTTGGTGGATATGGCGATGTAATTTGATGTAAGATAAAGTGCTATGTGGAAACCATACAAGATTAGAAGAGAAATTATTTATTTTTTAAATCCTATTCTAGACTTTGATTTTCTTGATTGTTCTTATTATCCCTCTCTTTTAAATACCATGTAGGAAGTCCCTTTCCGAGAAACAGTCATTACAGAGAAGCCATTTATTATATGTAGATCAATTGATACTCTTTTTTGTTATGTTGAATTAATTCCACAAAAAGAACCATCTGTGACATGCTCAAAATAGGATAGGTCGCATCATTCAAATTGTTTGTTTTAGTTTTTGATATTATTATTTTCATTTGTCACAAGGTGCCAAATAACACGCTAACTTTCATACTGGTTTTGAAAAATAATTTGTGAGATCATGGATGGTACTTGTTGATAATAGTTCAACTAAATAAGATACTTTAAGCTTAACTTGATATTTTGACACCCCCAAAAAAAAAAAAAAAGAAAGAAACTTGACTGATAAGAATGATCTAGATGGGGAGAAAAATGATTTTTATCACTTTTGAACATGGGTGAGAAATCTGCTGCGTTCGTCGGTATATATAAATTATAATTGTGTTCAAGCGGATTTATGGGCATTGTGGCTCGGCCTCAGATAGGCACAAAGGCTAGGTTTTATCGGAGATTATTATTGATTTACTTGGACTCTAAAGCCATTTTGGATCTTCTTTTCAATAAAAATTTGGATGAATGTGATTCTTTGCTACTTCTTGGGATATATTTTGATTCGTTCATGGAGATTGGAAGATCAAATTACATTATAAAAAATATAGAACTGAAAACTTAATAGATTTTGGACTAAAAACATTCGATTAATTGCATCAATTGAAAGATTTAAGATTTCATTGTGTTCCTTATTTGACTTAATAGATGTGTGTGATTTTTCTCCAGAACTCCTTAACCATGAAAACTAGCTAAAAGCCCCCGGTTTTGCTTTGGCTCGTCATTAAAAATAGAGTTGTTCATTTGTAAAACGCGGTATTCTCATCAAAACATACCATTAATGAATCATTAATGTAGTAATATTTTTAACAATAAGAAGTTAGAATAATAGTAGGAAAATGATGATGAACTTTTATCAAGTTGTATTAGTCTTTTTATGTAACAGTGAGCAGGTTGCTATTAAAAGATAGTATTGTCCTACAAAATTAATCGTGTAATCTAGTTTGGAAATGTGAACCACCATGTCCAAAAATCTTTTAAATATGCATGCAAAATAAGTAAGTTTTAACATCAAATTTTTCATAGGTAAAACAATCTAAAATCTATAGAAGTTAAAAAGAAAAAAAAAACTTGGTTTAAAAATAAATTGCTTCCATACTTTAATTTTTAATAAAAAAAGAGCAGTGTGTTTTTGTTTGTTGGTGGCAAGAGTTTCTACCAAACCAACCACCTATGAAGCGCCGACACTCTTCAAGAGGTTTCGTGTTGTGTCGGACACTTCGAGACGTGTCCAACACTATTCGACACTCGGTCAACACGTGTCGAAAAATCGACACCCGGTCAACTTTCTCAACACTCAAGTTGGAATTCTAATATACAAGTTTCCGACATGTGATTCCGATATCGATGTCAATTTTAAAAATTCAATAAATGAAAAGTCAAAATATATATATGTGAAAAAATAAAACACAATAATAAAAATAATAAATGGAGAAAAAAAAACCTAGTCTTCTCTTATTCTTTTTTCTAACTCCCACTTCCCGTGATACACAATTCATCCCTTAAGTTTTTTTCTGCTCTTCCAACATATCTAACATGCGAGTCCAGAATATGGATCGCTTGTTTTTTCTCCAAGCTATATGAATTATTGAAATAGAGTTGAATTTGTCAAATTGAGACAATGAATGATATTAATAAATGGCGGATTAATGCTTTTAGTGTATATTCATTCTAAATTTTTTAATTATTTATTTATGAATTTGATTCAAATTAATTTGATTGAAATAATCATAAAAATGATAATTTATTATGTATATATAAAAATATATATTTTTAATATACAACGTGTCCTAACGTGTCGGAATTCTCTATTTTTTTATAAACGACATGTCAGCGTGTCGTGTCGTGTTGTGTTGTGTCGTCTGTCGCATATCAGTGTCGGTGCTACTTGGCCAACTATCCGCAAAATTTCCATGTGTCAAGAGGGTTTGTGATGATGCTAAAAAATTCGTTTATCAAGAAAATATCTTCTTTAAATTGAAAAGTAAGGAGAATGACTATATATTTTTTTTAAAACAGAAATTAATTTCTACACTCTCCCATGGCGCACCATCCTTTACTACAACGTACCTTCTTTGTAAACATCATCCACGTGTTGCCACCGCCGTGCCACCACTAATGCTAGCCACCATATGTCCTTGAAGCGCCGCCACCTCGTCATCTCCATCTCCTTCATCATCCACAGTCACCTTCAATCAAAAGCAAATTAAAAAAATTCCAGCCACCATAGAATTTTCCTTTTTTTCGCAACCCCTCTCATTGCCATCATCATCTTCTACCATCAACCATCCAAGACCCCGCCACCATCGACCATCGCTTGGAACCGCCATCAAGAATCGGTAGCCACCACCAACTACAATGCCACGGGTAATGAACCTTCACCTCGACCTGGAACTAATCCTTTGATTACCTCAAACATCGCTAGAAACAACCAACGAAGCAATTCCATGGCCATCATCTTTGGGTTGTGATCAGATTTGAGGCGTTAGGCATCACTGTGCACATCATATAAGAACGAAGAAGATGGGGGAGAAAAAGGGAAGGACAAAATAGAGGAAATGGGAAATTGAAGGTTGGACGCCAAAAGTTGAGAAAAAGTCCGGGCCCAAATATCGGCGTAAGTGTGAGGCTCAATTCACGCCGCCTTTGTATCAACATTCTGCTTTTGATCCAATTACCAACACCAACAAATTCATTACAATCTTAAACTTCTTATCTAGCATTTTGAGAGAAATCAAATTCATGCATTTGGTTCAACGCAGTCAAGGAAAATAAGAATGTCAATTATATGCCACATGACATATAAATTTTCTCATAAAGTGTGCAATTAGATCACCTAATAATAAGAAAAAGCACACTAGAGATTCCAATTCTGTTGTGCAGCAGTTAGGTTAGCACCACAATTTTTCAATTGCTTATTTAAGCTCCTAACTTTCAAATTTTGTTCATTGGAGTGACTCTAACTACTTGGATCGTTTGAATTAGGAACATAGCATTATTTTAATGATAAAATCATTGTTGCATTTTTAAATAATGCCACTTCAGCTATTCTGTAAAGCAAATTCTTAAATATATAACTGAATTAAATGAATTTCAAAAGTTAAGGAGCTTAAATGAGTATTCGAAAAATTGTGGCACTAAACTCAGCTATATATGAAAGATTTTGAACCTTTGATGTACTTTTCCCTTAACAATAGCTAGTTTTACTATTTCAATTCTACATTACACCACCACACAAATATCAAAAGCCCATATCCATCACGGCATCGCCCAGCACCATTGGTACGGGTTGCCCCGCCGGTCACTTAGTCCCTTGTTATTGGTCGTCAATTCGCTGGACAAGCGGTTGCCGACCACAAATCCAAACCGCCAATTAGAAGTACTCTTTCATAGAAGACCACATTTTTTGGCAATCCAAACAATTGAATAGAAATCTTATTCCACTGAATCATATAAGTTGGAATGGGAAATTTACATGAGGATTTTTTGTCGTGGAACCAAAAAAGACCAAAATGCTTTCGGCAAGGTAGTTCAAATTAACAGATAGCCGATAGATATCTATCAAGTGGAAAAGTGTCAATAGAAAGTTAATGAGTAATTACTAGAAATATTGTGTAGATTGTAATATGGTATGTGAGTTTGTGACATTGCAAGTCTCACATTAGTTGTGAAAGACTATGTTGAGTGATTCATAAATCAACACGTGCCTATGAATGGCCATCACCTTGTGTATTTACAAAGAAAATTAGTTTGGGGTCTTAGCCAACTTGTAACGAACCGGGTCGTGAAAGATGGTATCAGATTCGGACCTACTCCAATAGATGTGTGGTTGTTAGATAGACAAGGTGTAAACTCAATTGACAAGGATTAGACAAGTTGTCACTATAAGCATGCTTCCAGGATAGGAGAGGGTTTAGGAATGGACGAGGCCACACCTCATATAAGAGGAGTTTTGCTAGATGATATAGACTGGCAAGATGATGAAGCCAGTTCTTTCCACGAGAGAATTTGTGATATCTCAAGTCCTATATCAAATGGGAGAGATCTTGTTGAGTTTGTTGACCACAAAGAACTTGGCCCATATTCCAAGTGAGTTTTCTCGGGAAAACATCCATATGTAATTTTGATGATACCAAAACTATCTTTGGCACTAATATATACTTTGATAAGGTGCAGATGGTAAATTAGCTTTGTAGATGTCAATGATTCCTCTATTAGCAAATATAAGAAACTAGGTGTGACAAATAGGTGAACAAACACTTAAGGGAATGGCATTTCATGGTGGCTTAGGACTTGAGTCAAGTAAATGTTTTTGAAGGTCTTTAGGACTGATGAAAATAGAAGGATCATTGATCTTGTCATCATGCATCAATTCATCGGTACCTTCACTCATTAGTTATCACTAATGATGGTGTATGCGTATGAAAATGATCATTGACGGTACCGAAAATTGTCGTTGCAAAACTGGATTCTTTAGCCAAAAAACTAGGAAGGATCATTGAAGGTCTTTTGAATCCAAGGCATAGTTTCTAGCATCACCAAAAAGTGTGGGCGACGTAAACTCCTTGTTGGCAATGGTGAAGTGTCTATTCGTAGTGGCCATCGATGGAGTAAATCAGAATTTGTAAATCTGAATTCTTTTTCTTCGGGACCTTACAATCCTCAATCTTTCCAAAAACTAGGGTGTTCTATGAAAAATGAATTGTTTTTCTTAAGGATAAGGCCTCCTCCACTGATTGATTTTATAAATAAAACCTACATCTATTAGATGCATGTATTATCAATTAGTTTAGATCGATCAAGTACTATCTAAAGGGAAAAACAGCGTAGCTCATAGGCACCGGGAAAAAGAAAGTAGTTTTTGGGTCATGTAGTAAAAATAAAACATTATTTATTTAATTATAGTGAAGATAAGAAACAATTCATGTGCTTAAGACATGCTTGAATCCCTAACTTGTATGTTAAAGAAAAAGTTATAATGTTTAAATATGTTTCTTTCGGTACTGAAAATTTTACTCCGGCTATTGACCGAGCTCAGAGATAAGGCTCGTTATAGAGTCAGCTCAAGGTGGATCAGCATTTAGTCCAAATGTTCAAAACGGATCAGTCGCGTGCCCTCGCAATGACAGGAAGTTAGTCAAGTGATCATTGACGGCGCGACATTCGCAATTGATAAGGTTGAAGACGGTTGCTCGAAGGATCGACGATGTTTTTGGGGGCAATTATGGACGGAAACAATTATAAAATGGAGAACTAGAGAGGAAGAGACCGGCATAAATTCCTGAAGAACAAGATGTACTTCTTTCAGTGCTCTTTATTTCCTTACAATCTATTTCTAATCACTCCTGCAATTTATTTCCACTCATTTCAGTTATTTATTTACCTTTGCCAATCAAACACTTACTCTTCCCTTAAGAATGATTTGTGTTGTCATTAGTGAAATCATTTCATCAATTTTCGAATTCAATCATCAAGTTCTTGTTCCTCTCTTAGTGTACAATTGTCTATCAAGTTGAAGCTCAAGAACTATGACGTTTGGTTAGAATCATTGATTGATTAAAGCATGATAATTTCCAGTGTCTCAAGTCAACAATTCGAGGAGAGCAAATTTTGAGCGAGAAAAATTCCTAACACAAATGTCGCCATGAGTTGAATATCATGTAAAAATAACATGATTATATAGATCAAAACGCTGAAAAGGTTACTTCCATGTGCCAAATCACTGGCATACTAAAATTGCGAAACACCAATCTCTATTTTTAGAAAATATGGAAGTATACGAATGAATTTTGAGGTCAAATCTCATACCATCGAATGAGTAGAGAGCAGAAAAGATGATTCACCATTTGATATTGAATCAAACTACCATAACTTTTGACTGATTTTTTTTTTTTTTTTTTTTTTTTTTTTTTTTTTTTGGTATTGGAGGAACCGGCTTGCGGCGTAGCCCGACAGCCGCGCCGTAAACCCCCAAGTGACACTTAAGCGGGGAGGACCCACCACCCCCGAGTCACACTTAATACACGTAGCGCCTCCCCCTGGGTTTTGAACCCTTCACCTCTTCGTTGAGGATCAGCAGAGTCTTATCCAGTGAAGCCACCGCGGCCGGTGGTAACTTTTGACTGATATTTATTCATATTAGCATGCTAATTTCTATCCGTACTCAAATTTTTGCCAAAAATTCTCCATTCATGAACAACTTGCCATTCTCCAGTCTTTGGGTTCATATTCAAGAACATCGATTGTAGTGATCCGTTCTAATGAGATCGAGGAGTGATGGTCGGGACCATATACATAAATAGGTTCTAACAAAGTACAGCTCTTGACCAGCTTCTTGGATGGTGAAAGGAGTAGGATTGCACCAAATTGTACAAAGGGAGAGTGTTTCTAGATTGTATTTGTTAAAATTAAAGTTGACTCACAATATGCCCCTTTGGGTGCAATGGTACTTTTTAGCATGGGAATGCCAGTGTTAAATTACTAGGGGAGTCACTTCTTGAGTCACAAATATATTCTAAGGTCGCACCCTTCGATATTAGAAGAGGAAAATCTCGATTCATGAACAAGAAAATACTCTTAAAAATTAGAAGTGGAGCGGCCATGAGAAATCGAAACACCCACAACATTTAAACATGCATAGGAAAATTTAGACCAACGAAACTCATGAACAAGATTTAGAAACTGGCAGCACCCTCAACAGCGACACAAAATCCACGGTCAAACGGAAGTTTTCGATCTACTTGAACGAATAGAATTTTTCTAGATGGATTCCATCTGTGCTTTCACCTCTTCATCAGTGCTATCCACCTGATGGGTTTCCCAGTGGCCGGCTCACCATCGTCTGAAATAGACTTTTGATATGTGCTCATACTTCTCGTGGTCCTTTTGTACCTTCTCATAGAATTCATGAGACATATCAAAAAACGTAAGCTTTTGGATGCCAATGTATTCGATGCCAGAGGGTACACTTTCCAACCATTGACAGCGGCAGATGGTTAAGTTTTCAAGGCTCGGCATTGTTCCGTTCGGCAAATTTATTGATCTGAGCCCCTCTAATTCCTCAAGCAATAAAATCTTGAGCTTCGGAAACTGCCCATACCCGAAATCCAATTGTTCTCCATCATAAGCCCGACGCAGTTCCAGCTCTACTAGCTCAGGCAATTTTCCTAAGCTTGCAACGAGATCTTCCTCCAACTGACTCCATCTTAATATGATTTTTGTCAAATCATTGAGGGACAATATCCAATCCGGCAACTTCTTTAAACGGCCATGCAAGTAGAGATGTTTAAGAGACTTGGAAGGTGAAGTTTGAGGCTTGGACTCAGGAGGTGAAGTTCGGTAATGGAGATCAAGTATCTCGTCCTTGTCAAGCGCATGTAAATTTCCTTTAACTTCCCAAGGGAAGTGCACAACAACTTACCATGTTTCTTTCTCAACTTGGTGATTCCCAGCTGTCGTGACCAAATTTTCGAGTGCACCCACCTAAAATTAGGCTAATTGATTACTAAGCCTAAACTTAGCTCGCGCTCTCCCAAGCCCATACCAACTCGCGACTAAAATTCAAATATCTAGCATACAAAAAGGGAGTTGTCACTAATCAGTTTACAGTAGGTTGATTAGATACTAAGTAAAATAATTTGAGAATTATTTCACTTCCATGAACCAGAGATTTTGGGTACGGAGATTTGATTACGTTAGATTTCTCTAATGCCCTTTTGGTACATTTCTTTTTATTTTTAAAAAATGTTTGACAAGCAACTTGAATTGATTTAAATTTATCTTCCTAACATGTGAGGTGATTATACGGGTGTGCAAATCACCACTTTAACACCCAAGAAAGCAAATAAATAAAATACACAACTTACCTCAAAGCAACGAAAGCATCTGCGTTTTTAAATTAGAAATCACATCAACAGTCCTAGATATTATTTCTAATTAACATGCAATCACTCAATTTTTTGTTTTCACTTTATTTAATGAAAATATAATATATATGCAATGCAATGTTACTTATCTAACATGAAATGATATGACATGGCAATATGACCTGAATTATATGACATGAGTAAAGTAATTTTTAAAGAAATGCAATAATTAAATGTGCAATCTAAATTAACCAAATGACCTAATTCTAATGATGAGCAATTTCTAATTAAATAAACCTATCAACAATCAACGTGCATTTCATGAACCTAATTCTATATGACGTGCACATGGTTTTTTATTTTCTTGAAAAATACAATATATCCTAATATGCCATGGTGTACAAAAAATGCCCTAATTCTACATGACATATGCATGATATTTTTTGTGTTTTTTTATTTATAAAATTCGAAATTAAAATTTTCAAATAATTAAACGTACAATTCAAATTAAAAAAAAAAAAACTAACATCCTAAATTAATGCATTTTTTAATTTAAAAATTCAAGATAAGATTGCAATTCTAAATATGCAAGATAACCCTAAGACCATGAATATTCTAAAAAACAAACCTAATCCTAATTCAATTTTTTTTTCCTTTTAAGAAAATAAATTTGATTCAAACACCACAACAGCAAAGCAAGTAAAATAAGATTGACGTCCAAAAATTAGCGAACCATATCTCGTGCATGAGATCGGGTTGACCGATTTTAAAATTAAATTGCGAATCGAATCTCGGGCGTCGGATCGGATTGTCGATTTTTGCAAACGATTGCGAGTCGGATTTCGAGCACGAAAATCGGCCCCTGTCAATCACAAATTTCAAAAGCTATTTCATGTCGAACATCTCATCTTTACACTAAAGAATAATCATACTAAAAAAAGAACAAATAAAGTAAAATAAAATAATTAATAAATAAATAAACTACCTAGTTGTCCAAAATAATGTTGGCCAAAACCCAAAAATATGAGGGCCATGGAAGCTCCGGCGGCACAAGAAAATGCATTTTTTAAGTGATTGTTGATCATTGAAACCTCCTGGATAATTCCCAGGAGGTGACTTTCAAAGCCGACGCTCCTAAGAGGTGGCAATAGCAGCAGGCTCAAGCTGGGGCTGGAAGAGAAGAACTCATCGAAACCCAAAAAATGACGTGAACGCCAGGTGTAGACAGAGAACGAGAGAGAAGCAAAGTGTGGGGATGAAATGACGTGAGGTGGGGAATGGCTCGTGGAACAGGTCAAAGCTCCATTCCTCGTCCACCACGAATAGACTCCTGAAATTGCGCAACCACCTATCCCTCGCCACCTATTTATTAAGTCCCCGACAGAGTACAGAGTACAAGCGACGCACCGCAAACACCAAGAAGAATGGCATCATTCGGCAGTTCCAGCCCGAGCCCAAGAATGGCGGCCTGAAGTGTCACCTCCTTGGGCTCGGGTTGGAGGTGCCGGATGATGCCATTCTTCTTGGTGTTTGCGGTGCGTCGCTTGTACTCTGTCAGAGACTTAATAAATAGGCGGCGAGGGATAGGTTGCACAATTCCGGGAGTCTTTTTGCGGCCGACGAGGAACGAAGCTTTGACCTGTTCCACGAGCCGTTCCCCACCTCACATCATTTCGTCCCCACACTTTGCTTCTCTCTTGTTCTCTGTCTCGTTCTCTGTCTACACCTGGCGTTCACATCATTTTTGGGTTTCGGTGAGTTCTTCTCTTCTAGCCCGAGCCCGAGCCCGAGCCCACTCCCCTCGCCGCCTCCTAGGAGCGTCGGCTCTGAAAGTCACCTCCGGGAATTATCCAGGAGGTTCCGACGACCAACAATCCCTTAAAATATGCATTTTCTTGTGCCGCCGGAGCTTCCATGGCCCTCCCCTTACCAACATATTCTTCCTTCCGGAGTTGTCCAAAAGCCGTCTCTTCAGCTCCCAAAAATGATAGCGATATCCGACCCAATCACCTTCTCGAATCAAACCTGAATCCCCTGAAGGACTTTTGGTAACAGAACTTCCTTCCCTGTTTCGTGATGCCTTTTGGTGACAGAAGATGCTTTATCGTCACTATTGGAAGAGGATCTTCTTTTGATGCTTTATCATCAATATTGGTAGCAGTTCCTTCTTCTTTCTCTACGACCTCGACATCCCAGAGGATGGTAGTGCGGTGGGGAAGGTCGTGGGTGATAGAGTTGGGATACATGGGGTGGTCGCGGTTGGCGCGGAGGAAGGTGCCATAGTGGGTTCGGAGCTTGATCCATCACAGGCTCCAACTCGAGGGAGGAGTCCAGGAGGGAAGGGAGTGAAAGGAGGACCTTGCAACCAGTCATGCCGAAGAGGGAGGGCTGGTCGGAGGCAGTGAGGTACTTGCCCTAGCAGCTCTTGAGGCGGAGGAAGGGATTGGAGTTGTCGATGAACTCGACAGACCACCTGGTGCTGTCTTGTCGTCCGGTCTCCTCCTGCCAGGTGCTTTCTCCTAGTCGCGTCTCCCCATCGTGAAGGATGACGACCTCATCAACCACCGCAACGACGTACTGACCGTCGCAGCTCTGGAGGCACACGGCCGAAGAGTGGGTAAGGAAACGACACTGACCATGATGAGATCGAAGAGAGTGGCCCGGTCGACCTTGACAAAATCAGCGTCCCAGGCCTTGAGGTCGTCACCGTCGCGATCGGTATCGTTGACGTGCATCTTGCAGTACTCGATGACCTTGGAGAGGATCCTGCCGGTGATGTTGGGGAGGGGGATGCCTTCGGTGGGGAAGCCCATCTGCTCGATCATTTGATAAATGGTACCGAACTGCAGAGCCACCGCCCTCTCCACCTCTAAGGACTTTCCGTCCGAGCTCTTGAGCAGCTGGGGGCCCTCCATCATGGGCTCCAACTCGTGGGAGGAATCAAGGGGTAAAGGGAGAGGCTGGAGGACCTTGTTGCCGGTCATGCCAGAGGGGAGGGCTGATAAAAGCCCATTGGTTCTTCCTTCGAGGCTCTTCCTCTTCCTCGGGCGTGAAATCTTTCTTGATACCGAGCGTCTTTCGGCTCTCCTCGGGTGTCTTCCCCTTAATCATGTCAGCCACAGTCTGGCAGGTGAGATCCAGCAAACCCTTGATGTTCAGATAATTGGCCACCTATGACATATCAAGCGAAACACCACAGAGCACACGGATAAGTATTGCAGTCCTTAACGAGACGAGACTTTGAATCAACTGCGCAAGTTCATGAATTAAACTATGATGGTGCTGCAGAAATAGGCAAACCTCCGCATTCACAAAGCAAGAACCCCAAGTCATAAAGTCATTATCGCTTAAGAATGCAACTGAGATGAGTTCCAAAAATTGGTACAAATCTTCAAAAGCCACATGAAACAGAGAATCATCCACCACACTAATCAGCAAAATCAACATCAAACTCTCACACTAGCCGAGAAACGCCTAGACAAGGCGAAAAAACAATATCACCGCACAAAATCTCCCACGAAACCCAAACTCTACGCGAGATTCCACAACCGAAGAGTGGGTAAGAGAAAGACCACTGACCAGGATGAGATCGAAAAGAGTGGCCTGGTCGACCTTGACGAACTCAGCATCCCAGGCCTTGAGGTCGTCGCCGGCGACGGAGGAGTCGCGATCGGTGTTAACGACGTGCTTCTTGCAGTACTTGATGACCTTGGAGAGGATCTAGCCAGTGGCGTTGAAGAGGCCACTGGAGCCGAGTCCGGAACATCAAATCCGGATTCGCCATCGTATTGTTGATCCATCGCCATCGAGCGGGCCAACCCGAAACTTCGATCCGGGAAAGTGGAGAACTCACTGACCCGACGGTGTCCCACGTCCGGTCCATGACGACGACCGGCCGTTACTTTCGAAAAAATCGAGAAACCGTTTCACACGAAAAAACCAAACCACCTCAACTAGAGAGAGAGAGAGAGAGAGAGAGAGAGAGAGAGAGAGAGTCGTGTCTCGAAGTTTCTCCATTTCTTCACCTTCTTCGATTCGAATCCGAGGTGTCTACCCGCGATCCGCAGCAGCTTCGGAGGTACGCGAGTCGGGGAATCTTCCCTTCCCATCTCTTCTTTATTCCGATCCTTGAATCGTCAGGATCTTCGCGGGTATGCCTTGTGTGAAAACCACGCCTTTTTGCAGAACCTTTTTTGATACGCATGCGCGAGGGAACAGTGCGCGAGGTTGCGGTTTGGACTTGGGAGTGATTTGTCGAGATGATTGACACCGTGGAGTGCTCTGCTCAGGACTAGCTGGGTCGGAGCCGGGGAGAGAGGGAACCGGGAATTCTTTTGAGGGATTTCTGGGTGAAGAAGATGAGCTCCGAAGGATATTCAGTTGAAGTCACAGGCCTGTCTCCCAGAGCCACCGAGCGGGACCTCAGCGATTTCTTCGGTTTCTCCGGCGCGATCCTCCATGTCGAGATCGTCAGGTTCGTCTCTCGCCCCCTGATTCCTTGCTCGTCGGGGATCGTCAGGTGTTTATTTTTTGTTGGGTTCTCGGAAGGGTTGAGCTTGAGGCTGGGGTCTTCCTTTCCAGCTCACGGTTTGTTTATGCCTGGATTGATGAAATTTGATCTCGGCTATCTTGCACCTCGACTGAGATTGCCGTGGGATCGGATCACCGTCCTCTGGATTTGAAAGAGATTCTTTGATATATTCGGTTAGATTTTTAGATAATATTGCTTGTTAAGTAGATTTTATTTTCTAAAATAGATTGCATGTTAGGGTAGACACTATCTCTATTTAGAGATGATTTTTCTTTAAATTGGAATTTGGTGTAGTTTATTCCTCAAATTGAATTGGATAATACCTAGAACTAAGTAATTTATTTTGGTTATTTTCCAATTTCGAATTTTCATGAAAAACACAAAAAACATTACATGCATATCATGTACTTTGGGTCATGCCCGCCATGTAATCATTGCATGCCATGTCATAACATGTGCCATGTCATTAATTGTATGTCATTTAGGGGTTACATATATAAATTGTTTGTCATTATAATTAGGTCATTTAGTTAAACTGCAGGACATATAGCTTAGTTTTCATTTAGGTTGAATATGCATTTCTAATTAATATTTGTTATAGATGTTTGTGTTTGCATCGAGATAAGTGTTCCTTCTTTATTTGAAAATTTTCCTTTCTTTTTTCCTAATCAGGAATCGGTTCCTTATTAGTCTTTTTGGGGATTTAAAATCTAGTGCATATTTTTAATCGGTTGTTGAAGGCGAGGTGCGGGATTAATTGAATGAGTTCACGTTCGAAGACCCGATAGACAATAAGAAAGGCGGTCGCATATGAGCGAGGGAGTGTCTTCGGCCCACCCGGAAGCTCCCTTAGTCCTAATTTTGGAGAGTCAATAGGCGGTCTTTCTTTTGGGAAGTGGCGTCTCGGCCAATTGAGGTGTTCTTCTTCTTCTGTTCTTTTCTTCCCCACCTCTTGAAGGATAATCTTGAATTTAGTCCTCGCGATTATTTATTTATCTAGCTGATTAGCATTTACCACCGAGGTGGTTGGCCGGCGATTTAAAATTCAGTCGCCCGCGTGTACATGTCAAAGCACTAGAAAATCTTAAAGCAAAGCCGGTTCAACTTATCTCCCAGTACTTGCATTCTGGTTCCGAGGCTTTTTGTCATTCGAATTGATCACGCTCTAGTGAATTCACAATCTCCCTCAGGTCCGCTGATGCAGAACGAACATAATCAACAATGTTCTCTTCTCTAGCGATGAGTTCTTCGCAGCTGAACTATAGTTGTTGAGCTTATCAATTAGAAACACCCAAAAATAACCAATATTATTATTATTATTATTATTATTATTATTATTATTATTATTATTATTATTATTATTATTATTGACAAGTGACAGACATAATCGCTGTAAAAAAGTGGGTCATTAGAGGAGTTATCAACAACTAGAACAGTCAAAAAGTCAAAGGAAATCAACAATGTATCAGTGAAATTATCAACAACAGACATCACAAGTTATCAATGAGAGCCATCACCATTTGATGAGATCGTTGACACAAGCATGTAATGGTCAAGGTGGTAGAGTCGATGCAACAATCAAGCAACCATCAAAGTAGCGGCAACGTAATCATCAAGGTAATGGAGTCGACAATCTCAAATGTAACTATTTTGGAGATTAGTGTTGCTGAATATTAAGAGTCACGTAGAGCGTGGTTAATGGCTTAGTAACCCTATGTGTAATTGTCAATAGTTAGTTATAAATGCATCAAGTGTACACTTTGTAAGAACACTCCAAATCAATTGCACATCTTCATGTTCTCCTAAAAATGTACTTTTATCTATACTTTCTTGTAGTTATGTTTCCTTAATGATCACGATTGTAACAATATGCGTATGTTCAAATTTCTCATCATTTATAGTCCTATCAACAAAAGACCATTCATTAATTTGTCAATTTTATAAATTTATTTCTTCAATTTTTTGGTTAAACATCTTTTTGACATGTTTGATGGGACTTATTTTGTTGATTTGAGAAGACTACATGGCAAGTGCTAGAAATTAACAAGAGTCCGGCAATGTTGATGGCAAAAACAACCTGTTGAATTATGTCTCAAGTTCGAATTCATTATATGATACCCGATACGTGAAAAATATTTTCATGCCGAAACGAGAAAGAATGTGTGCGGAGCATTTGATGAAAAAAAAAAAAAATTGGCGCAGGATAGGAGCCGAAGGGATCCCGCCTGTGATATGCGCTTCGCGTTGGAAATGAAGAGGGACAATCCATGGGATTCTTCTTTGTCAGCGTGAAATGAGGCCGAAGAGTTGATCGTCCAATTCTTCTACGTCATTAAATGCATGCACATGCATGCTCGTAGAAGAATTGGTTGGTCAGCATTTGTAGGCCCCGAATTCCCTCTTTCACGGTTTCTCTTTTGTGGGTTTCCTTGTTTTTTTATTGATAAAGAAAGAGGAATGGCAGAATAAAGAAAAAGAGAAGGCAGAAGTTCTACGTGTGTCAGTGCATGCTGGTCATCCCCTCACACGCTCTCATTAAATGCATGGAGGCACATGCTTTGAAGATCGGCACCGTTCTGACAATTGTGGAAAACAAGTTTTTCTTCCCTTCAACCGATAAAAGGAGCGAGAGAGCTTCGGAGGACAAAAGCAAGCTGCAAAAGAAAACCAGCTTTGCAGTGAGCGAGAGAAAAAGAGCTCGAGAGAGAGTGAGAGGCGTAAGCTCCGAGAGTTTTGTGCGGGTTCAAGTCCATTGATTTGTTTTGTTAAATACTATGGGTATCGGGTATAAAGTAGGGCTGGGAAACACTTGAGTGCATATGTGTAATTGTAATTCTGTAATTCTCCGATTTATAGTGGATTGATTTGCTGGCTCTCCCCGTGGACGTAGGTTCCGACACTCGGACCGAACCACGTAAATTTCTGGTGTCCTTTATTTTTTATTGTTCCTCGTTTTATTTCGATCGATTTCTATAGCTCTTGACATAATTGCAAAAATTACGATCCGCTTCCGTTGCGACGCCGATTAATAACAATTGGTATCAGAGCTTTGCTTTGCAATTATGTCTGGAGCAAAAGTAGAAATTGAGAAATTTAACGGGAGGAACAACTTCGGGTTGTGGAGCGTCAAGATGAAGGCGCTATTAACAACTCAAGGATTAGCCAAGGCATTGGAGGGTAAGGCTCAGTTGCCCGAAACAATGCGAGATGCTGAGAAGGACGAGCTAATGGAGAAGGCCAAGAGCATCATCCTGTTGAACTTATCGGATGAAGTGCTAATAGAGGTGGCCGAGGAGGAGGATGCCGCAGCGTTATGGGCTAAACTTCAGGCCCTCTATGTAAAGAAAGGTTTAAACAATCGCTTATATATGCTGAAGAGAATGTTCCAATTTCGATATATTGAAGGTACGTCCATTAGATCCCACCTAAATGAGTTTAATAAACTGATGATGGACTTGAAGAATGTTGGCAAGATTTTAGATGATGAAGAACAAGGCATGATGTTGTTGGCGTCTCTACCGGAGTCATGGGAGCACTTTATCGACTCCTTGTTACGGGGCGTACTATGATTACCTCGCAGGAGGTAAAATCTGCCCTGTTTTCAAAGGAGTGGCGAGAGAAAGTTGCGTGATGACAGTCTAGCGCAAGATGTAGCGCGCGACCGGGTGATTCGAGGTAGAGACCAACATCGGAGGCCCAGCAACGAAGCGAGCAAAAAGCGAGGTCGAAGTCGCGACATAGAAAATCAAAAGGTCGCGTGAAGTGCTTCGAATGTCACGAGGAGGGGCACATAAGGAGAAATTGTCCAAAGCTAAGAAATAAAGGCGTTTGGCAAAATACCACAAGCAGTGTGGCGAATGTTGCCGAGGAGAGTACCAGTGATGCCGAAGCTGTCCTATGTGTATCTACGAGTTCGTTAGGAGACGAATGGGTGCTCGATTCTGGATGTTCCTATCATATAACTCCTCACAAGAACTGGTTCACTACCTACCAGACTGCAGATGGTGGTAGAGTTCTTTTGGGGAATAATGCAGCCTGCGAGGTTGTAGGGATAGGAACAGTTCGGATCCGAATGCATGATGGCGTAGAACGGACGTTAACAGATGTAAGGCATGTATCGAAGCTCAAGAAGAGCCTTATTTCTTTGGGAACACTTGATGACCTCGGGTGCAAATACACAGCTGAAGGTGGAGTGTTGAAGATTTCTCGAGGTGCCTTGACAGTGATGAAAGGGAAGAAGGCGAATTCTCTCTATCATTTACTGGGAGAAACCGTGACCGGAGTTGCTACAGTTTCATCAGGCGAGTCAGACTCAAATTTAACTCAGTTATGGCATATGCGATTGGGACATATGAGTGAGGCAGGTATGACAATGCTAAGTGAGAAGGGGTTGCTGAAAGGTCAGAAGACAGGAAAGTTGGACTTGTGTGAGCACTGCATCTTCGGGAAGCAGCGTCGTGTTAAATTCGGTACAGCTCTACATTCAACCAAGCAACCAGTAGAATACATTCATTCAGATGTTTGGGGACCGTCTCCAGTTCCATCGAAAGGAGGTGCCAGATATATGCTAACATTCATCGATGATTACTCAAGGAAGGTATGGGTGTACTTCATGAAGCACAAATCTGAGGTATTTGATCGGTTCAAGAATTTTAAGGCATTGATTGAGAAGCAGTCAAGTAAACAAATCAAGTGTCTGAGAACTGATAATGGCATGGAGTTCTGTGGTAAGGACTTTACCGAGTTCTGCCAAAAAGAAGGGATTGTGAGACACCGCACAGTTCCCGGGACACCACAGCAGAATGGCGTAGCAGAACGGAAGAACAGAACTCTACTTGAGCGAGCTCGGTGCATGCTTTCGCATGCAGGATTGGGCAAGGAATTTTGGACCGAAGCAATAAATATGGCGTGTTACTTGGTTAATCGATCTCCATCTTCTGCTATTGAGTGGAAGACTCCTGAGGAAGTATGGTCGGGGAAACCTACTGATTACTCCGGATTACGAATATTCGGATGTCTTGCGTATGCTCATGAGAGATGGTAAGCTTGAGCTGAGGGCGAAGAAGTGCATATTTCTGGGTTATGCACAAGGGGTGAAAGGCTACCGGCTGTGGTGCACTGATCCCAGATCACCCGGTTTTATAATCAGTAGAGACGTGATCTTCGACGAAACTGCAATGCTTCAAAAGAGGAATCTTGAGACTCAACCAGCAGAGCAAACGGATCATGGTGTTAGAAGTGAGGTGGAGATTTAGGCGGAGTCTCCAAAGACCTCAGAGGTAACTGAGGAAGAGATTGCGGATGAGGCCACAATTCCTGAAGACGGTGATACTGAAAAACCAGCAGAGCCACAACATAACATAGCCACGGGCAGACAAAGAAGGCAAATTAAACCTCCGGTACGTTATGGTTATACTGATATTGCCTATGCATTAACTGTAGGTGATGAGGTGGAGATGGATGAGCCTTCATCCTATTCTGAGGCGATGGCTAGTGCTGAGTCATCACAGTGGCTAGAGGCTATGAGTGAAGAAATAGAATCACTCTATCAGAATCAGACATGGGAGTTGGTCAAAGTACCTAAAAGACAGAAAATTGTCGGATGCAAATGGGTCTACAAATTGAAAGAAGGCATTCCCGGTGTAGAGGCAGCCAGGTTTAAGGCGAGACTTGTTGTGAGAGGGTATACTCAACGAGAGGGCATCGACTACAATGAAGTGTTCTCTCCTGTGGTAAGGCATACCTCTATTCGTGTATTACTTGCCTTAGTTGTTGCACAAGATCTTGAGCTGGAGCAACTAGATGTGAAAACGGCATTTCTTCATGGTGAATTGGAGGAACAAATTTACATGAAGCAGCCTGAGGGATTTGCTATTCCAGGTAAGGAAGACCATGTTTGCTTACTGAAGAAATCCTTGTATGGATTGAAACAATCTCCTAGACAGTGGTATAAGCGTTTTGATGCTTTCATGACTAGTCAAGATTATTCGAAAAGCCAGTTTGATAGTTGTGTTTATTTTAGGAGATTAGAGGATGGGTCTTTGATTTATTTGTTATTATATGTTGATGATATGTTAATAGCAGCTAAACATATGTCTGATATTGATGTGTTGAAGCGGCAGTTGAGTGCTAAGTTTGAAATGAAAGAATTAGGTGCTGCTAAGAAAATATTGGGTATGGAAATTTTGCGTGACAAAGTTGCAGGAACGTTGCATTTGTCTCAAAATAAATACATTGAGAAGATCGTGGCACGTTTCAATATGCAATCAGCAAAATCTGTAAGTACCCCTTTAGCCGCACATTTTAAACTTTCTGATAGGTTATCACCGCAAACTGAGGAGGAGGAGGAACATATGTCCCGTGTTCCTTATTCTAGTGCAGTTGGTAGTATTATGTATGCCATGGTATGTACTAGACCTGACATTTCACAGGCTGTAAGTGTTGTCAGCCGTTACATGAAGCACCCAGGTAAGACACATTGGGAAGCCGTGAAATGGATCCTCAAATATCTAAAGGGGACAGCAGACGTTGGCATTATGTATCGAAGGAACATCAATGGCAATGAGACCACAGGGTACGTGGATTCAGATCATGCCGGTAACTTGGATGATCGCAGATCGCTAGCAGGTTACGTGTTTACGCTAGCAGGTGGTGCAATAAGTTGGAAAGCGTCTTTACAAGATGATGTTGCATTGTCTTCGGCGAGGGTACGAGTACATGGCACTAACTTTTGTTGCAAAGGAGTCGATATGGTTAAGAGGTTTGCTCTCGGACCTTGGACTGGAGCAGAAAAGTGTCACCATACACTGTGACAATCAAGGTGCGATATATTTGGCTTACAATCCAATATATCACGAGCGAACAAAACATATCGACATCAGATACCATTTCATCCGAGATGTCATAGCGAAGGGTAAAATTGTTGTGAAGAAAATAGCAACAGCGGAGAACCCAGCAGATATGATGATGAAGCATGTTCCTTCAGCAAAGCTCGAGCTCTGTATGAGCTCGATTGGCGTCTATAGAGTATGAGCGCCCATCGGGGCGTTGGGAGAGCCGAGCATGAAAAATAATCACTATAACTTGGCTTCAAACGTTGAGCCAAGGTGGAGAATTGTTGAATTATGTCTCAAGTTCGAATCCATTATACGATACCCGATACGTGCAAAACATTTTCATGCCAAAACGAGAAAGAATGTGTGCGGAGCATTTGATGAAAAAAAAAAATTGGCGCAGGATAGGAGCCGAAGGGATCCCGCCCGTGATATGCGCTTCGCGTTGGAAATGAAGAGGGACAATCCATGGGATTCTTCTTTGTCAGCGTGAAATGAGGCCGAAGAGTTGATCGTCCAATTCTTCTACGTCATTAAATGCATGCACATGCATGCTCGTAGAAGAATTGGTTGGTCAGCATTTGTAGGCCCCGAATTCCCTCTTTCACGGTTTCTCTTTTGTGGGTTTCCTTGTTTTTTTATTGATAAAGAAAGAGGAATGGCAGAATAAAGAAAGAGAGAAGGCAGAAGTTCTACGTGTGTCAATGCATGCTGGTCATCCCCTCACACGCTCTCATTAAATGCATGGAGGCACATGCTTTGAAGATCGGCACCGTTCTAACAATTGTGGAAAACAAGTTTTTCTTCCCTTCAACCGATAAAAGGAGCGAGAGAGCTTCGGAGGACAAAAGCAAGCTGCAAAAGAAAACCAGCTTTGCAGTGAGCGAGAGAAAAGAGCTCGAGAGAGAGTGAGAGGCGTGAGCTCCGAGAGTTTTGTGCGGGTTCAAGTCCATTGATTTGTTTTGTTAAATACTATGGGTATCGGGTATAAAGTAGGGCTGGGAAACACTTGAGTGCATATGTGTGATTGTAATTCTGTAATTCTCCGATTTATAGTGGATTGATTTGCTGGCTCTCCCCGTGGACGTAGGTTCCGACACTCGGACCGAACCATGTAAATTTCTGGTGTCCTTTATTTTTTTATTGTTCCTCGTTTGATTTCGATCGATTTTTATAGCTCTTGACATAATTGCAAAAATTACGATCCGCTTCCGTTGCGACGCCGATTAATAACACAACCCATTACCACAAATTGGTGATGATAAGGCTGCTGCACATTCTCACCAAAAGTGGCAGAGGGTAACTAACAAGGAGATGTTGATCTTCCTGAACACCTTAGTAGAAAACAGTTTTCCTAAACACCTTAGTAGAGAACAGTTTAGGGAAGTTGCACTAAATCCTAGTAAGATGTCTTCCATGCAGAGATTGTTCAAGCAGTAGCAAAATTGGGTGGCCAATTGTTCCATTAGCCCTATGTCAGACGTGATCAAGTCGATGGTCATCAATATTGTGAAAGATGTTCTGTCAAGACAAGGATTCTTTACCCAACCACTGCAAGCAAGTCTAGTGCTAACAGGTACCTTCCTAGTTTTCGTGCTTTTAATAATCTTGACAATGTTGGTCAGACTAGTCAAGCCCATGTAAGGATTATGTGGAGGCCCGAATCTTCTAATCAAGACCAAAGTAGTTAAAATAATCAAAACAATGCTAGTCCAAATAACCAAATCGGCAATAACAATTTGGCAAACTAGACTAGCCAAATGCCAAATATAGAGAATTTAAGGCTAGCGGTTACTTTGGCACTACCTAATGTGAACATTCACGTTGGGTTTAATTTGCCGACTAATATTAAGATAGATAATCTGGTAAGATTAGCATAACCGCCTGGGGGGGGGGGGTGGTTAAGATGACCACTCGAATCCTCAATTTAACCCAACACAATTTGCTGAAGGTTCAACAACACTCGGCGTAGGATAGGGTTGTTATAAGACTTGTATATGGGAAACCTTATATTGAGTGAGTCGATAATCAGTACTTTCTATCAGGTTTAAAATCCATAACTTTGCCATCTTCACAAGCAAGGATGAAAAATCAACCATTAGACATATTAATTGATTTATAGCCCACCACGGGGATGCGGGAACAAATGAATTCTTAAGATGTAAGTTGTTTCCTTTATCTTTGTCAAAATTTGTCTTTACCTAGCATACTAAGTTACCATTTAACGTAGGGTAAAGATGGAAAGAAAATTCTATTCTCAATATTATAGAACCATATCCGAAGCATCAGCTGTTAATTTGGCTAGACTTTACCAAATACAATAATGAATTCATCAATCAGTTTTTTGCTTGATTCAAGAACGCTAGAAATATAGATGCCTTGTGCGCAAAAAAATAAATATAGATGCCTCACTTTGCTTTTAAAAAAAAGAATTAACAAATTTGGCTTTTAACGAATTAAAATTCCAATTGAGAGAAGGATTCAAAGGCCAAGACTTAGTTGATTTATTGCATTTGGAAACGGAAGTGTCTACCTATGAGTAACTACTTAAAGAAAGAGACAATGGGGCTTTATTTGGTAAAAATAATTTATGTTCCCCATAACAACTATTTATGTTCTTTTGTTTCAGGGGAACGAAAAAAGAAATATAAACGTGTTTGGTAAAATCCTTGTTCCCTATGTGAACGGAAGTAGTGAGTGGGAGCGATGGACCGTTCTCGATCTACTTTTGAGAGCCTTTTATAAATTTATAAAGATCTTATTAAAGAGTGCTTTAAAGGACACTAAAATAATCATACCTACTAAAAAAAAAGATTTTCATTTTTGTTATACTAATTGCGCAATAGATGAGAAATTTTTCCACCAAAAACTTTCAAATATCGAAATTAATTTACATGCAAATATATCATATACTATTTGTCAAATCTTTTGCATCTGTGTTAATTCAATTCATTTGGTCAAGTTTAATCAGCCAACGGTAAGATGAACGTCCAGGCTCTATCCAACGCTGATATGGCTTATTTTTAATAACTATTTTTTTTTTTTGTCTTTTTCTTTTCTCCATGGTAACCGGCCATGGGCAAGGCCATAGCCGCCTTGACCCGGGGCCGCGCCTCGAGATCTTTTCAAGTCGCAGGAAGAGACCCGCTTCCACATGGCAACGGTTTTGGGTCCACCGCACGAAGGCCTTCGCATTTTTGCCATGTCGCCATCTCCGCTTCGTATTTTGGTCGCAATCTCTGAGTCAACCATTGCTCCGTATTTTGGTTGCCTAGGAAGCATCGTAAGGGAAGAGCAGCGAAGGAAGGGGGAGCAAAGATGGCGGCGAAGACGGAGGCAATGTTGAAGAAGGACAAGAAAGGCTCAGGCTTAGGTTTTAGAGACAAATATAAAAGATGTTCCTTTATCTCCTTGTCGAATCGAACCTCAAGAATTTTAGAGACAAATCACCGTTATTGGAAGCAATCACTCGCCTGCCTTTATTATTTTAACAAAGCAAAGCAAAGTGTCTTTGAATCAGAATTCATGATCACCTGGACCCAAAATACAACGCTCACCTTTGTAAATGATTCTCTTCTATATATATATATATATACACGTCTCTCCCTCCATCACTTCTCGGTGTTAATAAACAAAAAGACAAAGGAAGGAAGTCAGCGGTAAGGAAATGGGATTATCATATCACTTTCTCTAGTCCCTACCCCAACACCAGCAGTCCCACTGCGACAACATCCCCCCGATAGCAGCATTTATTATTATACTACAAATTAGCCCCCTCTTTTTTCTTTTTTTCTTTTTGATCTTTTCTATCGTTGTAAGTTGTAGAATTTGGCAGTTACCCCAAAAAAAAAAGTTGTAGAGTTTGGCCAAACATAATATGATTAAAGATTCGAAGTCGTTTGTCCCTTTTATATTTTAGTGAGAAAATTACCTTTTCAGCTTTCCAGCTAAAAATTTATAGTATCATTCAAATTTCAAATATCATAAGAAACAATGTGTGAATCTAAGTATCAATATTTGTGCTTTTACAAGTTTTCAGGTGCTGTCGACTAAATGAAAAGTTAAAATGTGTATGCCGGGAATCTGAAAGGAAAAAAGAAAGCGAAGGCAAAAGTAGTTTCAAACAGACCAATAGAATACGTACACACTAGCAATTAAAGTCTAAGGAAACTTGGCAGGCTGAGTTAACATGATATAACTATACTAAATTACCAAACCTAGTGATGCTTCTATTGTCAATTTGCTTTCTATTCGAAGGGTAAATATCTAGTATTCCATAACCAAGTAATGTGGGAGGAGCAGCCCACTAGTATCTGTCATCAATACGGGTAAAGCATCAAAGAGCTACTTAGACAACTGCAACCAAAAATCAAAACTCGATCAATCCAGATCGGATCCTCCAAGGTCAGCAAAAGCTTTTAACTTGCTCAGAAAGTTTTCTCTTGAAATCCTGCAATAGAGATTCGAACGCAATTCCAACAGAGAACAGGAAAATGGCAACAAGCATGTTAGGCAGACCAGCCACTAGCAGGCCTGACGAAGCCGAAAGAACTGCAGAAAATGCTCTCAGATTTGCTTTCAAAGGAGTGATGGAAGAACAAATGGACAAGATTTGCTTTCAAAGGAGCGATGAAAGAACAAATGGACTTCTGGTTCATCTTCCAGCTTGCATAAGACAAATTCCATCGAGGCGGCTCTGTTTACCTATCAAAGGTTTGCAACCTACTTAGATGGACTGGCCAGTCAATGAAAGCAATCTTAGGCGCATTTGGTTTCAACCAAACGAGACAATGCTGACTGCTTTATCGTCCTCTGCAGAAACACCATATTCCATGCTGCAGCTGAGGTGAACTCCCCATCTGTCTTCTGGGTTTGAATCAGGATATATGCAACCATGCCAGCCACAAAGTGCAACCAGGTACAACCGCATATCACACAAATTCTTTAAGTCAATATCACAAGTTCACAACAACCAGCTGTCTTTGGAGCGTCACTATTAGATTCGTCGGCCGTTATGTCCATCTCGATTTCTTTAAATGCAAACTCAATTTACACTGGTCCATTTGTTAATGGAGGCCTATGTAAATTGGCTCAATAAAAGCTCGCAATCCATGAATCCACCCGCATTGAGTAATAACATTTGGATACGTGCATGGACTGGCACTCGCACTAAGTAAGATCCAGGACAGACGTGGGGATTTAAATCCTTCCCTAAATGAATGACATGATGACCATGACGTTTCTACGCCAAGCTCAAGGCAGGATTGCATGAAATTTCTATGCTCGAAGTGTGAGGCTGGGCACGAAGAAATGCCCTAACCGGCCATGCCCAAGCCCACTCAGTACCTACAAGATTCATCAGTTTTACTATTCAACCAAAGCAATATCACAACACCATCACATTCAAATTTGCTATCTGCACAATGATACGCAAAAGGTGCTCACATCTCAAGCATCGACCTTACATTCAAAATAATTCCAAAACCATGTTTATATATAAAACACAGCAAAGCATTCCGAACTTGCTGAAGATTGTGCCTACCAAATCAAGCAGACAATGAATCTCTTCCATAGAGTTGCCGATTCATTCGTTTTGACTTTGAATGAGTATATGCTTCTATAAGATCAACTATCTGAACACATATTGAGCCAGACCTGTGGATGTCCAAACTTCATGCCTTGTAGAAATGCCCATCTAGTGGTGCCTTTGCTGGTGCCATTCTACACTAAAAGAAAAATCATAATCCTCAACTTCCATATCGATTATAAGAGATTAAGATGATGTGCCCTCCAAGTATGAAGTTGAAGGCTCTTGGATTCAATCTATCAAGACTGCCAACACTGAAGCACAAATCAAATACATGTATAGAAGGAAGAAAGTGAAAAGTAACTGAAGTGCGATAGTTGAGTAGTTTAAGACAGATACAGGTATCCAACATTAACCTGACTTGTTTTATAATGCTTTTGAAGTTTCTTCCACGAGCACTGGGCAAAAAGTGAGATGTAACTCAAACATCATCTTTGTTTTTTTTAAAAAAAAAGGGTTGATATGAGTTTGGTAATTATTCAGGCAAACAAAACTACGCTTTTAGCATAAAACATTCAGGCACATTTATTGTTCCGAACACAATCTGTTATTGACCCAATGAAAATGACAGGTCTAGGAAGCTAGAGATACCAAGGAAGCAAGAACAAAGCTCAAGAAGTAGCAAAAGTCATGCCAAAGAAAACTTCTTTTTTATTTTTCAAACAATGAAACAGGTGGAAAACAAAGCTACAGTCAAAATCACAAAAGGCCCAAAAGTAGTTAAAAACAATAAAAGGGTAGAATACAAACTCGAAAATACAAGAGCATTGGACAGTACAATGAATAAGAGATTATTGAACTGTTGATAAATTATCAAGTAACCACAACAATCTACAGAATAATGCAAGTCCTATAAAAATGAGGTCCGCATTGAAAGAAGCTATGACAACACACCATTCTACCACAGAAAGATACAGGGGCATTGTCATCTTTGTAGACAATTACCTCGTCGATTGTCCCTTTGAAGTCGATTGTCCCTTTGAAGTCAATCATCCCTGACGAGACAACCAATGCTTCAAGAAGAAGTCTTGGGTTTCGGATGAAACTAATCTGCTAGGTGGGACTATTCTCCTTAAAGATGACCACATAGACAGCTTCCAATCTAAAAGTGGGAAATCGCCACATCCATTATTGTAGTTCCGTACATTTATCCCCCTCAATGTATAGCAATTCTTCATCACCTTTTCTGGCCCTTCGTTCTACGGACGCACACAGTCCATTAAGTTGAGATTCTTGAGATGGCAACATTTACTTATAAATGCCGCTAGTTGCTCTTCATTGAGTTTCAAGCCTTCTGCTTGCAAGACCTCTAAGCGTGGGATTCAAAGTCAATGCATAGATTCCTTATGTTTTTCAAACCATGGATCTTCAAATAACAGATTTCAGGGCAGCTCTTCAGCACACCCAAAATGCCATCCTCAGTTATCTTCGAACAATTGCTTACATCAAGATACTGCAAGTTGGGGCACATACGCCCGATCTTCTTGAGGCATTCGTCAGTCAGTTTACCATTATAAGGTATGCAAAGATACCTCACTTGAGAATTCACCACGATATCAGTTTCATTAGCATCATCCTCCCTTAGGTTTGTCTTCCCCATTTTGATTGCCTTCAGGAAGGGACATAGGCTATACAATGTTGCCATCGTGAGATTGGAGCAGCGACAGATGTTAATGTGGGTCAGACTGCGAAGATCTTCACATATCACGCTCATGTCATCATCTGTGAGGAAACGTACTGCCTCCAAATCTAAGACCTCAATATCCTGGTGACATAGCATGATCATCTGAATCCCGTCGAAGGAAAACCCTAGGGCGCGCGAAAGTATGAGTCTCTTGAGAGGAATGTTTGCCTCCGCAACAGCCATCAGCAACCCATCCCAGATAAACGAGCCCGAGAAATCCAGACTAATAAAACCCCTGGCGTGACCAAAGGAGTCCACCAACTCCTCACGTAAAATCGCCTCCAGTGTCGTATAATTCAGGGCCAAGGAGACCAAGTGAGGCCTGTTCACTACCAACGGAGCAATACCTCTCCCAATAATTGAGCCACATCCCCCAAGCTTAATTTCCTTCAGAGACGGGCAATTCACCGACAGAACCACGAGAGACTGATCAGAGAGAGACCGATTACCCGAAAGGTTCATTCGCGACAGCCTCTGCAGCTTCCGCGACAGGTCCGAGATACCGTTGTCCGTGACCCGAGCCGAATCACTCTGCAGCGGATAGCTAATGTCGAGCTCTTCGAGCGCGGGAAAGCACTCCGCGATCGAAACCAAGTCGGCATCCCCCAGCAACCCAATACGGGACAGCACCAAGACCCTCAAAGCCCCGAACTTGGACCCCATCTCGCGCAACCCACCGAAGCGGAGGGACTCCTGGTAGGAGAGGTCGAGGCGGTCGAGGGCAACGGGAACTGGGCGATATGGAGGACGGAGGACGGGTCGCCGCGGAACGAGCTGAGGTCGATGGACTTGAGGGACGTGAAGCACCGGAGGAGGGAGCCGAGGCAGTGTTGAAACTCATAAAAACACCAATCAAAACAGAAAAATTTCTGTTTGAGAGAGAGAGAAGATGAAAAACAGAGAACTTCATACGTCTTGTGCTTAAAAAAAAAAAAAACTGTCGAGTACAACCCCTAAATACAAAACAAAAACTGCTCACATACGTGCAACACATAACTGCACACAAACGTGCTATTAACTTCCTAGAAAATAGCAAAAACACTAAATACGTAAACAAATGAACTTGGCTGTTTTTTAATAAAAAAAACAGAGTAAAACAGAGTAAAAACAGCAGAAAACAGAGTAAATAAAAGAAAACATAAAACAGCAACGGAGACATTATAATCCAACAAACTCCTCCTTGGATCAGTTGCTGCTGCATACTCCAATTTTCTTTCTTAGTACTTCAAATCTTCCAGCTTGAAGTGGTTTTGTGAACATGTCTGCAAGCTGATCTTCAGATCTGCAATAGACCAACTTAACTTCGCCACTTTGTTGCACCTCACGCAGAAAGAAAAATTTGACTTTGAAATGCTTGGTTTTGCCATGGAAAACTGGATTCTGAGATATTGCTAACGCCGCCTGATTATCCACGTTAACTTCAATGCAATCACTAGAATTCAACCACAGATCTTTCATTATCTTTTTCAGCCACAAAGCTTGATTTGCAGCTGCAGTAGCTGCTATAAACTCAGCCTCTGCAGTAGACTGAGCTACAATCTCTTGCTTTTTAGAACACCAGGAGAAACAAGCAGAACCAAAACTGAAACAATACCCAGACGTACTTTTCTTGTCATCCACTGAACCAGCCCAGTCACTATCAGAAAATCCTTGCAAATTAAATTTCTGACATTTCTTAAACTTCACACCAAAGAACAAAGTTCCTTTGAGATATCTTAATACCCTTTTTGCTGCAATCAAATGTAATTGATTAGGACTACTCATAAACCTGGATAAAATACTCACAGCAAATAAAATATCTGGTCTGGTTGCTGTAAGATACATGAGACACCCAATCAGACTTCTATACATAGAAGCATCTACTGCATCTGTTCCATCATTCCTCTGCAGCTTCTCTTTAGCAGCCATAAGAGTGCTTACACTTTGACAATCTTCCATCTGAAATTTCTTTAGAATTTCCTTCATGTATTTTTTTCTAACAGATGAAGATCTCATATGAAGCCCGTTTGACTTCCAAACCCAAAATATAAGCCATCTTTCCCAAGTGTGACATCTCAAAAACTGCAAATAGATCTTGATTCACCTTCTCTATCAATTCCATATCATTCCCCGTTACTAATAGATCATTTACATAAAGTGATAGAATTACAACACTGTGATTCACCTTCTTGACATAAAGAGTAAACTCACTTAAGCTTTTTACAAAGCCAAAATTTTGCAAATATCGATCTATCTTCCCATACCAAGCTCTTGGAGCCTGCTTCAGTCCATATAGAGCTTTCTTCAACCTATATACACTCTCTTCTTGCCCTTTGATACTAAAACCTTTAGGTTGTTCAACAAAAATCTCCTCCTCAAGCTCTCCATTCAAAAATGCAGACTTGACATCTAACTGAAATATAGGCCACCCCTTCTCTGCTACAATAGCTAACAGTAGCCTTATTGTATCAAGTCGTGCAACAGGAGCAAATGTTTCAGAATAATCTACTCCCCATATTTGTGCATAGCCTTTCACCACCAGTCTAGCTTTGTATTTATTGACAGAACCATCAGGATTAAGTTTTGTTCTAAACACCCACTTAACCCCAATCACATTCTTATCAGATGGCCTGTCAACAAGCTCCCATGTGTGATTTTTCTGGATCATTGAAATCTCCTCCTGCATTGCTGCAATCCACCTCTGATCCTCCTTCGCTTCCACAAAGTTAGATGGTTCAAGCATTGCCACATTGCTTCTTTCATAGATTTCAGCAAGTGACCTCGTACCTCTCACTGGTAAATCATCAACACTGTCTTCCAATCCATCTATAACTTCATCAACCTCTACATCTGCGGGTTGTTTTTAAAACGTTTCGTTTCCGCACTCTTTCCTTCCATCCAATTCCACTCATCTTCCTCTAGAAAAACAACATCTCTGCTTACAGTCACCTTCCCTGTCATAGGGTGAAAAATTCTGTAAGCCTTTGATTGGAGACTGTATCCAATGAAAATTCCAAGCTCTGCTTTCTTATCTAGCTTGTCCCTCTTGACCTCAGGAACATGAGTATAACACAAACACCCCAAAACCTTCAAATTTTTCACAGAAGGTTTAACACCATACCAGACTTCAAAAGGTGTTGACCTCTCTAAGGCCTTTGTGGGCAATCTGTTCAACAGGAACACTGCAGTATTAGCTGCTTCAGCCTAGAACTTCTTAGGCAACATCTTCTCCTACATCATACATCTAGCCATCTCCATAATACTTCTATTTTTCCTCTCACTAACCCCATTCTGTTGAGGTGAATAGGGAGCAGTGAACTGCTGCACAATTCCTGCTTGCTCACAATTCAACTTAAACTTGTGAGCAGTATACTCAGAACCATTATCAGACCTGAGCATTTTAATTTTCTTCCCACTCTGATTCTCAACTAAGGCTTTAAACTTCACAAACACATCAGCAACTTCAGACTTGGCTCGCAGAAAATAAATCCAACTCATCCTAGTCATATCATTAGTGAAGGTAATGAAATACCTGCTACCATTGAGAGAAGACTCAGACATAGGTCCACATAAATCTGTGTGGACTAATTGCAGCTTTTCACATGCTCTCCAGCCTCCTCCTTTGAAAGGAAATCTGGCTTGCTTGCCAAGAAGACAAGTTTTGCACTATGGAAATTCCTCCTCCAAACTTGGCAAGTCATCTGCCAAGCTATTTCTCTGCATAAACAACATGCTCTTCTTGTGAACATGCCCAAGTCTTTTATGCCATATCTCTGCATTTTCTTCTTTGCACTTTAAAGCCATTTGTTGCATCTCTTGTGGCTTGAACATGAAACTCTTGTCCTCCATTGGAATTCTTAGCACTTCTTTGCTATCTGCATTATTAATAAGACATTCCTTCCCTTCAAACTTCACTTTATAGCCCTTCTCAACTAATTGACCAACGCTCAACAGATTATGGTCAATATTTGGCACAAAGAGAACATCACCGATCAGCTTCACCTCCGATTTCCTTCAATAGCCACTTTGTACCCTTCCCTTGCACTTCGATATCTTGTCCATTGCCAATTCGACTCTAGACTCGATCCGACCTGTTTAAAATCCTAAATGACTTCGAATTGCCAAATCATATGATTGGTACGGCCACGTCCACCAGCCATGCATCATTCCCAACACAAGATTTAGAAAAAGAAGCTACAAACAAATGCTCTTCCTCGTTTCATTCACCGCTACCGGGCTTTTCCCGCTTGCTGGTAATTTTTTTCTTTGCGAGATGGCTTCCATGTGACCCAACTTGTGACATCTTTCGCATCTAGCATCGGCTTTCTCCAACATCTAAAAAGCGATGATTAGTTCCACTACGGTATTGACAAGGCTTTTTGTTCATCTTCCATTTGCTAGACCCACCAGAATTTCCTTCTTTTGCTACAAACTTGGAGTCACCGGCATTTTCTCCGGACTGAATCCATTTCTTCCCTTTGCCTCCATCATTTGATTTCACTCTAGCTTGCGCGCACCCTCTACAAACTCTTCTTTTCTCATCAATCTTCGTGCTCCCGTGCTCGCAAAGCATTCAACAATTTCCGCAAGCTTTATATCGGGTAAGTCTCTTGTATTTTCCGAGAGACGCTATGGTGGCTTCGAACTTCTCCGGAAGAGACACCGAGAATCTTCGAACAAGTCTTTCATCCTTCAAGTCGGTCCCTAAAACTCTGATTTTTTCAGCTATCCCAACCAACCTATCGAGTACTCCTTCACCGACTACGAATCCTTCATCCGCTGTCTCTCAAACTCCCTCAAGAGATTCAGCACCTTCATGCCTCTTATCTTCTCATCTCCCTCGTATTCATCCTTCAAGAAATCCCATATTGCCTTTGCAGAATCACATCTCATAATCCTTGTGAAGATAGTGGGTGAAACAGCCGTACGGGCATGACTTTGCCTTGGCCTTCCTTGTGATTCTCTCTTTATGGTACTTTATCGATTCAAGGTTGGATTGTCCGGAAGTGGAGTAACCTCATAATCATCCTCCACAGCCTCCCATAAATCATGACCCTCCAAGAATGCCGTCATCTTGACAGCCCAAGCTCGATAATTTTCCCCGCAGTAATATCGGAGAAGCCATCGCAGAGAAACCACTCGACCCTGTCTCCATCACCCTTTAACTTCTTTACACTTCGATACTTGCTTCACTTCACAGTCCCTCAAGATCAATCACGCTCTGATACCAATGTTGAAACTCATAAAAACACCAATCAAAACAGAAAAATTTCTGTTTTTGAGAGAGAGAAGATGAAAAACAGAGAACTTCATACGTCTTGTGCTTAAAAAAAAACTGTCGAGTACAACCCCTAAATACAAAACAAAAACTGCTCACGTACGTGCAACACATAACTGCACACAAACGTGCTATTAACTTCCTAGAAAATAGCAAAAACACTAAATACGTAAACAAATGAACTTGGCTGTTTTTTAAATAAAAAAACAGAGTAAAACAGAGTAAAAACAGCAGAAAACAGAGTAAATAAAAGAAAACATAAAACAGCAACGGAGACATTATAATCCAACAGCAGGCGCAGGTCGGTCGGTTGGTGATGGAGAGGCTGGTGCGGACGGTGTTGGAGATGTGTAGCAATCGCTTGCAGACGGAGGAGATGGACTCGAGGTCAGCGGCGGAGACCAAGCGGAGGAGGACGGCCTCCCAGCACAATGCGGGCAGGTCTTCCCACGGCCGTTGCTCCGCTGTCGTCAGCTGTTTCTTCTCCTGCTCCGCCATCGTCAGTTTTGCGCTGCTTTGGCTTGGTGGCCCTCTTCCTAGCTAGGATTTACCATGGTGTTGTTGTCTAGACTATGTTTGGTCTTTGAAATTTGGACGTTTTGGCATCGAAGGTCGGAGTTGGTGTGGACTGAACGAGATGGACTTTCATCTTTAGAGTACAAATTTCAAGCTCATGAAATAACACCCGTTAATCTAATTGGATGCATCAAAGAAGGCATCCATCGAAATTTGGATTCAATGTGATATCCGTTAAACAATCAACGGTGTCACCAATTTCAATTTACACCAAGTGTGTTCTACAATTTTAATCATCGAGTTCCTTAATCACCGATTCGATGAAATATGGTTTGAGTATTACGTAACAGAATACTTGTTGACAATTTAAAAACATTGCAAGACGTGGAGAAATCCTTTTGAAAAGATTGGATTTGGTCACACATTAATCAGGAACGGACACCACCGATAAGCCTTGGCCTCCAATTCCAAAACCCAGTTTTGTTCATCAAAGTCCATTTAAAAATTAGCAAAGAGAAATGTCCATGTTCAAATTATTAAAGTGTCTTTAATGTTGATCTAACTAAAAATTTCTAGGAGATTTTGCTTTTCGAAAATGTCAAAGAAAACCCCAACGCACTTGTCGAAACAAATTAATTGTGTTCTATGAAATATGTTTCCTTCTCATGTGTTTATATGCGTTATTTTTAATTTCAACAGTTTTAGTTAATGCCCTTTGAGGCACTTGTTAACGAGTACATTTTTTTTTTCTTTTTTAAAGTTACGTATCAAGTGCCGTCACTGCCATCGCCGACACCAAGTAACTAGTGCTAAAACAAACAAATCATCGAGTTTGTGAAGAATAAGGTGTTTTTCACACAATTAGGGGAAATAATTGCTGATAAGATAAGAGAGTGATAAGATTTATAACCAACTCAACACAGATGAAAAAATCGATATAGACAAGACTTGACACGCATGAACGTTGTTGACACCTAAATTTTACCATTTTATTTATGACTTTATCCCTTACAAAATTAAGAATTAGTTGCTAAAAAAATAAGAAATAAACAATAAAGTAAATAACCTTCATTAAAATGCATCGTGTATGTTTTTATTAAAATCCATTATGCGTAGACATTAGGAGCATTTACATAACTATCACAAATTATTAAATCTAAAGATTTAAAAAATAATAATTAATTCTTAAAAAAATCGAAAACTGAGAAAAAAAAAACTCGGCCCGGCCTCCTCTCTTTTTCTCTTTATCCATTTCCATTGGCTTAGGCCTGGCCCAGCCTCTTTTTTTTTTTTTCTTTCCTTTCCTTCACCGGCCCAGTCTTCTTTTCTTCTTCCTCTCTCTCTCTCTCACGCTCTCTGTAGAAAGAAGAAAAAGCAAAGTACGAGCCAGAGAAGAGGGGGATCACGAGGGAGCAAAGGAGGCAGCGGATCGCGCAGCATGATCCCAGGGTTGGAGTTAGGCCGGCAAGGCAGCTGGCGGTGGCAAGAGCCATGCCTTGCTGGCCAAGCTTAAAAGCGAGAGGGGGGCTGTTGGTTTTGGGCAGATAGGAAGCTAACCGGAGGGGAGATAGAGAGAGAGGGGGGCTATTGGTTTTGGGCAGATAGGGAGCTAACCGGGGGAGAGAGAGAGAGAGAGAGAGAGAGAGAGAGAGAGAGAGAGAGGGAGGGAGAGAGACCGAACCAGGAGAAAGCTTGAAGCTTGAGAGACAGAGCGTCGTGAGTGAGAGCAAAGCGAGAAATTGAGAGAAGAGAGCGGGAAGGAAGCTCGGCCGCGCCCGTGACCTCGCCTCTCGGCATCCATTCTTCCAATAAGTCTCCTTTCGAGTTCAATACCCTTTAACCCGATGATCTCGTCTTGACGACACCAGGGTGGTCGGCCACAGTTCGTGCCATCTCAAACCTGCCTGCAGGCCGCCGTCATCGAGCCGAGTAGGACCCGTCACCTGACCGCGCAAACGCCCTCCTTTCACTCTGATTTTTTTAGCTCACCGGACCGGAGCTCGCGTTTCTCCGGCCCGCGCAAGTCTCCGATCCCGGTGAGCTGCGATTTTGTTGTTTTAGACTTTGCTTGGTTGTTGCTTCTGCCTTGACTGTTGATTTATCTCCCAGTTGAGTTTTTGTTAGCTTTTCAGTCGGCGCACCCCAGGTGTTCGACGTTCTGTCTAGGCCAGGTCTGCATATATTTTCTTTGTTTTTTTTGTGGGTTGGTCGTGGATGGTGCGAGGAAAGGGAAGGTTACCGGTGATGGCACCGGCAGGTGTTAAAGGATGTCAGTATTAGGGCTATCTCGAATGAGAAAATATTGGGTACCCTAACAGTGCCACGCAATCCGTGCTCTGATCCATTCATGGGTCGACACCTGTCCAGGGACAGGTCCACGTCTGCTTTCTCTTCTCGTCGCTTCTGTCCTCCCAATAACTCTCGGCTCGGCTGGTGGCTCGGCTCGACTGACAGGAGAGAGGACGGATGAATGGGTAATAAATGCGCGCAGCACTCCCGCTTAAAATTTCTCTCTCCTCGCTTAAATTTTCTGGATTTTGTCTCTCTCTCCTCGTGGAAGAGCAGACAGTCTTCTCTCTCCTCTTTGCTCTCTCTTCCTCCTCCGACGCTCCTTCCGGTCTAGCGATTCCTCCGACGACCGTCGCTCCCTCCCGACGACGGCCTTTCTCTCTCCACTCGACGGCCTCATCTCAGGGCTCCATTCTCTCGGCGCACTTTTTCCTAAATCGTGTTCTCTCCCGACGGCCGATTTCGCTCGCCTCTCTCCGTCCCCCGACTCGCGACCGAGAAGCAATTGCTCCGCCCTGCTCGAAGCAATCCTCGAGAAGCCCTAAATCTGCGACCGCATGTCAGGTTCGATTTTATTTCCGGGTTTTTATGTTCGCATCTTTGTTTTGGGGGAGAAATCTTGGCCTAAATCTGCGACCAGAAGTTCGCTGGTTTCTTGCTTCTGATTGAAAGCACAGCAACGCGAGAAAGCTTAGGCGAACCGTTGATGACAAAACGCCAGTGATTTAATTTGCTTGCTATCCGACCATTGTTTCGTGCAGATACTTGAGCACTTGGCAGATCTCAAGTCTCCTTGGAACTGCCCCGATGGAAGGCCGGTCATGCATCGTTTGGTCGACTTGACGGCAATAAGCAAAAGGTAAGACAAGGACTCTGCTTAGTTATGGTGATTCATGACTTGATGCTGCCGTCAAGTGCATCGTTTGCTGCAATGTCGTTCTTACATTAGCGAACTTACAGATGCTGGTCTCACCAGTCTAAGGATGGAAGCATATATCTGAGATGTCGCTCAATTATTTGCCTCTACATTTAGCATTGCCTTGACTCTTTCGATTATTTGCTTGAATTTTAACAGTACTAAGGTTTTGTCTGATTTCCCGCTCTTGTCATCCCGATCTTTGGTTTGTTATATGCAATCTCTTCACAATCTTCACTATCTATAGCTAGTGATCTAAAGAATGACTGTTAACATATCTTGGTTCTTTTGTTGTTTATTGTAATCTATGGTTGAATATTGGCTCTTTTGCCTTTTGAAGTAATCTGAGAGTTTGGAGCATGTTTGGTGATTACGGAAGGATTTCTTCCTCAAGAACTAATGTGTTAGAGCTGTTTTTTATGAACTTCTTTAATCATTTAATAGATTTTTCCATTGCTATCCAAAATGATGTTATCTTTTCTTTCCATCTAGGTCTTTGAGAATATAATCATCAATTTAAGATGGTGCATACATGTTCATAGTAAGTCTCTAACCAGCAGGCCTCAGCTAATGTTAATTTTGTTTATTCGGATGTGTATGTTTGCAAGGTGACAGCTAGAATTTGTTTTATTATCCCTTGGTCATATCTTTCTGAGGGTTGCTTCTTGGAAAAGCTGCGGCCTGCAGGGGCTTTGAGTTCCTGTAGACTGTAGAGGAAAATGAAAATGTGTGAAATGTGAGTGGGACTGGAAAAGGTAATAGCACTCTGTAGCTGATGTTGGAGATTTGTTTCTTGGTTATTGTATTTTGAAGCAGTCCTAGCTCTATCATTTTGTTGAAAAGAAGTACCCCCAACAAAAAGATGTGTGACTATTACCAAACATCATCTCTGTGTGTTTGTCTTCAGCTGATAGATATGACTCTCTTGGAAGTATTTCTTTGGATTAACTGTGCACCTTAGAAATTTACATCCTTTTACTCCTGCGTCTTTGCTGTCATTTAATGAATGCGAGCATTGTGATAGGTTACATAAGCACATCAATAAACGATGGTCCCGGATGTTTAACATTGAGATGTCCTGATCCATCTTGTGGTGCTGCCGTTGGTCAAGACATGATAAATCTATTAGCACCTAAAGAAGATAAGAAAAAGTATTCTCAATATCTTCTTCGCTCGTACATTGAAGACAATAGAAAGGTATATGTGCAACCGTATTCTTTTTCTTTGTCTGAAGTTTTTTTTTTTTTTTAAATTTTAAAGTGTGATAATGACTTTGCACTACTGGGTGCCTCTTAAATGAAATATAACTTCCTTTACCTCATTTTCCTACTGCCAGACCAAGTGGTGTCCTGCCCCTGGTTGTGAATACGCTGTAGAATATATTGCTGGTAGTGAAGGTTACGATGTTTCCTGCCAATGCTCTTTCAACTTTTGCTGGAATGTAAGCTTCTTTTTGGAAATTTCTTGTATCAATATGTAGCAAGTAGTGTGTTGACATCCTTTTGATTTGATCTACTGCAGTGTACAGAGGAAGCTCACTGTCCAGTAGATTGTGGCACTGTGGCACAGTGGATCATGAAGAACAGGTGCTGAATCTGAAAACATGAACTGGTACATATAACTTTAAGCATGTAGAATTTGCCATCATTTGGGTTCTATGACAATGGTGTACAATGGATTGTATGGTCTTTCCTCTTTCAAGAAACAAGAATGTTTTATGTGACTTACTTAGTAGGTTGGACATAGATAGTCCTATTTTGGCATGCTTTTATCAGCAGTATGAGATATTCTAAAATCAACCAGTCGACTGCATACAGGAGTTCCACAATTATCTCCTTTCTGTAGTTAAATTTGGAATCCTTGGTTAGTGCATTCACATATTTTCTCTGGAGGAGATCCAATAATGCTAAATTGGATGATTTGTCTGGAGGATAATGATGTCACCCATGTCAGTTTGAAGTTTGAACATACAGCAATTCTAAATGTGTCATTTTAGCCACTGCAATTCTCCTTTTGATTTATTTATGCATGTTTATTACTCCCATCTGGTCCTATACAGATATAGAACTACCAACAGGCAGGAAGAACCATCTATATGGATTATATAACAAGTCAATGCTTGCATGGAAACTGACTAGTGTTATTTTCCCTATATAGTTTTCCAGTTGATTTTTTTTTTTTTTTTTTTTTTTTTTTTTTTTTTTTTGGGAGGGGGTGGGGCGGTGGGAAATCTTTTGGAGATACCAGGTAGACTTTGTTTAAGTGTCTATATTTGTGCTTGATCTTAAAATTCTACATTCATCATCCTTCTGACCTCGACGAACGTATAATATGAAAATTTATAGGATAAGGTCTTTTTTCTGTTGAGGGTGGTGGATGGGACCGATGGAAATGGAGTCCAATCACTCTGCTACATTTCGAAGCTTTGATTGAGCTAGTAATGGTAGGAGGCGCTTCAACAGATCTGACTGGGATGGGTTTTCTAGAATACTTTTAATGACTGATATGGTGTTGTCAAAATGGAGTCTTTTTATCCTGTTTCCGGACGGTTTTATCGGGCTTATCTCTCTGTTATTTTGTCTGCCTTTTGGGTCATACCCAGTTTATCAGAGCAGGCCGGGGATTCATGCTGAAAATATATGTTTGGAGAGTTTGTTATTTGTGAACTTGTTGGTGCCATGTTGACAACCTGTGTGAATGGAATTGAAGCTCTTTTATAGAAATAAAATTGACCTTGTGGAGAATGTTGTGATGGGACATGCTAAAGTTTGATCAACCTAGTGCCGGTTGTTTGTATCTTTCATGATTTGTTGTGGCAATATGTTTTGTTAAGATGGGATGACAGGATAGAGCTAAGGTTTTACAGAATGTCTGGAAGAATATGACTCTTTATTTCACGTGAAATGTTGGCAATCCTACCTCAGGTTTGCCTTTAAGAATGAATTTGGACAGTCGTGCTCCCTCCAATAATTGCCACATTTTCTTAATTTGGATGCAAAAGTTTGAGGAAGTCTTAAATAAAATAGTGATTCAAGTGTCCAGAAATGTCATTATGTGCAAATATGTGGTTGTTGCTCGGCTTTCCTAACAGATATGAAATGATATGCAGGATTCTAGCCAATTCAAAGCCTTGTCCAAAGCTATAATGTTATTCAAAAGTTTTGGATCTACTGGGTGCACTGCCTGATGAAAGCAGGTGGATTTGATCGGGTTCAACTGCAGGTGCAGCAACTTCCTATAATTCAGCACGGGTGAGAAGATCCAGCTACCTAGAGACCATGCAATAAAGACAAATCTCATGAACTGATTAAATCTAGACCTTTGGCCTATGCAGGTGGCCCTAATCCAAAGCAGTTTGCATTAAATAGATGAGATTAGATGGATGACCTCCGGTTGCTCTTCGAGATGGTGCATCAGCATCACTATGCTAATATGCATGGCTGCCCCTCTGATCACTGGACCGCTGCCCAGGATGCTATTGCTAAAGGAATCCCCATCCGTCATCAAGGCAATAAGAATTTGATAATATCTTAGAATGCAGGAGCTGCGTTGAAGGGTCTCAGACTCTAGTCTGATGCTAGTTTGACTTCCTGTGAGCGCAGCATGCCAGCTAGCTCATGTCTTGAAGCTTTAGCATTGAGGACATTTTCTCATGTAAACAGCATTTGCAACACAGCTTATGATAGCACAATTTATTTGTTTCTGGGTACGGAAGTTGTGTCTCTAACGACATGCCACTCGGAATCTCGGATGGATGGTGTCATTCTGGTTGTAAAAATTTGTGATTTGAAGTATTACTAGTTAAGATTTGGCAAATCGTAAGCATGCAAAACGTCTCTTGTGCATTTTAGCATGTGAACTGGCCTAGGCTCTGCAAACAAAATCTACACAAAATGGATATCCAATTCCCAACTTGCTGATTGTCCTTATGCTGGTCACCCAGTTAAATTCTAGTTCTCCTTTCAACCGTTTCTAGCTAAGTCAAGTAGGACACATTGCTCCTAACCCCAAGATGCGGCCATGGCATTATACTAAAATCTTGATCGGTTCTAATCTGATTAGACAAAGTCATTGCTCTGAAGTTGCAGTTGAGAATTTTGACTGAATTGCGTAAGCTTTCACCTTATTCATCTCATAATTGAGAGTTTAGTGCAACCTAAAATTGCTTGATGCCTACTTGTTTTGCAGGAAGCATACAAAGAGATTTGAGAACAAGTCAGTCTTATATACTTAAAATCTGGCTCCAATGTTTTATGACAATTGAGATGAAGTATACTGAGCAAGTCTTCTGCTCAAAAGATCATATGTACATCCCCCTTTATTCAAGGATAGCATAAATATGGAATCAACTCAAACTAATCTCTCAAGGATAATGAACAATGTCTTGAGTTCATGTTAAAATAATATTTACTACAATTCGTTCATGCCATCACCTTATGCGATAGACCGAAATTAAACAGGTGGCGTTGATGAAATCAAGAAAGCAGAATGAATTAAACCATACTCATAATCCAAAACTTGAGCTTCTCTAGTTTTTCTTCATCTAGAAGCTGCTGAACATTCATTGGCAGTCTTTTTAATGTTCAAATGAACCCCTGGAGAATGATCAGCCATTTGGTAGAAAAGTAGTCCAATCCCATTTGGGAAAGTAAAGTTCTTGTAACTTAAGCATGCACAAAACTATAGGCAGCAATTTCTAGTATTACAACAAATGTAGTTCTTGCGCTGCCAGAAGATAAGGAAACGAACCAAGAGCGCATTGAGCATCTGTCATCCCAAAATATCATTCAAACAAAGGGGAAATCAAACACACCAATTTTGGCTACAGAAATTAGAAGCATAAGAGAGTGCTCAAAGCAACCAAAGCTATACACAGTTAATCAAAGCTATACACAGTTAATCCAATACATCACATGTTCCTGTTATTTCTGCCTGGACTTTTTGGCAGACTTTCAGCTCTCAAGTTTCTTTCCTGCAGCCTCAAACTCTTCTTCACTGGGTTCTGAACTCTGCATTCCACCACCGTATTTATTCACCAGAGATGAAAACATGGAATCAAAATGCTCCTTTCGCTCGCTACGGCACTGAGATATAATTGCAAGAAGATTGCTTGACTTCTTCTTCGCTCTATCAGAAATGGGAAACAAAGGTTAGCATTCCAATTCAAAAGAAGAACATACTACTAACAGTACAGTCAAGAAATCGAAGCAAAAATTATGTAGAATAGAAAGCCCAGTGCAGCTGTGTCACTCACTTCTCCCTCTTTCTAAGAGGATCTGTAGGTGGTTCAGTTTTGGAAATTTGCTTTGCCGACTTCTCATATGCCTTGGTTGTCTTCAACGTTCCTGTAGGACACAGAGAAATAGAGCATGCATTAAGCACTATATCAGGATAGTGTACGCTACATTATCAAGCACGCATAAGATCTAGGCTACTAAACACCAGTATCCTCAGACCAGCATTATTTAGAAACATAAAGAGACAAAAAAGGATGCTCTCCATAAAAGTAAATGAGCAACCTGTGCTAAATTTTATCATTGTGAAAGAAAATTATTTTTAAATATTGACCTCGCTGTTATTAAACTCTATAAAACACGATGAAGCCCAGCCCTGCTTGAAGTCTCAAATTTTGAGGTTTAAAAGTAAATCTAACGGTCAAGAAGAGATCAAATTGTTAAAAAACCAACCTGCTGCTATTGCATCATCAATGATATCCTTAAAGCAGTGGGAATCAAGCTTGGGAGTAAAGCCTGTGAAGGAAAACGTACAAAAGATTTCAAATACTTTTATGTCAGATAGGCATCTATAAGAAAGGAAAAAAGAGAGGAAAAAGGACATATCAATCCCACCTGTTCATGTTACCCTTGAATTTTTCGTATAGATCAATAAGATCATTCTTTTCAGAATCAGAACCTCTATAGTTTGCCTCAAACTCTTCGATGTCTGCTTCAGTAACCACCTGGATGAAGCCATGTCAGATAACTTCAAACCTAGAGATATTCATGCAAGAGAATGTCATTCACATTAGAAAGATGTCATTCCAGGTAGAATATGATTAACCTTGTATATAGCTCTAAAATACTCGTGCAGATTCTGAGCGACTTCCCCTACAAGGTCCTAAGTACCAGGAAGATAAATGTGAGAAAAAGCACTCACAATAATGAAAGAAAACTCTAATTGCCCAATAATATAAATTATCATACTTGGGCTTAAAGTATATCACAATTTGATCATCTTTCATCACATTTTAGCTAGGCCATTTCAAAGCACAGAGTCTATGGACCATGCTATCTTAAATATATTCAACTAAGTAACATAATTTCTCTCTTTGCTTGGAGCAGATATTTATCTATCGAATAGAGATCAAGACTTAATTCTCTCCTGTTTTTTGTGACTATGCTTCTGCAGAGATTCGGGTGGAACTCACAGCATACAAAGTGCAACTCATGTCGATTTTATTATTCATCCAACATCACTTGAGATGCTAATTATATCTCATAAGCAACTTAACTGATCATTGGCTGTGATCTTTATTTAAGATGAGAAGCATTTCATTCGAATAGACACAAAGCAAATGGTCTAACTCTACTACAAGCATATTATTATATCAATTAACTAGATTAAAACATCAGAATGTCTATATAGACTCCGACATTCTGGGTCAAAATATGACAATTCATTGGGGTCAAAGGCACTTGCTGTAACAAATCAGAATGCCTCTAAACTGCAACAGTAGGTAGGGAGCCAGTCCTTCAACCCAATCGTTCCGTGTACTCTTCCCACATGCTTTACAACAACAATTTACAAGCCTCAGAAACAACCATAGAAAGACAAAAAAGGACTTACAGGTTTCATTATCATTTTGAGAAAAAGTGTGATGCAAAAAATTTCATTTTCATAAACAAATTGCTCTTTGTTGAAGGAAAATTCTCAAGACCTCATGGTTTTCCATCAGTAATATTCACTTCCCTACTCAATAATCTCCCTTGCAAGCATCAAATTGAAAAACTTGATTTTTGCTTACTGTAAAGGTTACACAGGAAACACTATAATGACTATCACACGCTTGCAACTAAAACAATTCATCCCCACCTCAATGTAGCTGTCAATTCGTGAAATGTCATTGCCTCAATTTTGGCCAGGTCATTATTAGGCAACACGGCTTCACCAATGCTTGCCCCATAATTTTTCTGCAGAAAAAATGAATGCGAAATGGTCAAGTCCCCAAAACAGGGGTGGAACGATAGGATCGATTAAAAGACAGTACCATGACATGACTTTTGGTAGAACTAGGAACTGAAGCCACCGATCCTTTCGATTTCTTCCCTTTCTTGTCCTCAGAAGTCGCCGCCGACTCAGGTGTCGACGAATTCGACACGCCCCTTTTGGACACCATTTTGCTCGTTCCGAGCAAGACGATAGAACGACCAGCCCAGAATCTCGGAGCAGCCGCGAAGCTACAGCGTGCAAAAAAGTCAGCAACGTGCTGAAGGACCGATCTGGAAAGAAAGACTATAAAATTCACGCTGGGTTCACGCAAAAATGAGAGTACCCGGACGAACTTCAAAGAAGGGGTGGCGAAACCCCTGAACCCTAATCGAAATGCTTGCCTCATGGATGAAAGAATGCACAGAGAGACACACTCAGAGAGAGAGAGGCAGTATGGTGTTGCTGAGCAAGGAAGAAGAGACGCAGAACGAGGGCATACCCGAGACCTCACCGAACCGCGAGGGAAGAATCACTAAAAGCGTGGAGGTCGTGGGAGAGGCGAGCGAAATCGGCCGTCGGGAGAGAGCGCGATTTAGGAAGAAGTGCGCCGAGAGAATGGAGCCCTGAGATGAGGCCGTTGAGTGGAGAGAGAAAGGCCGTCGACCAAACGATGCATGACCGGCCTTCCATCGGGGCAGTTCCAAGGAGACTTGAGATCTGCCAAGTGCTCAAGTATCTGCACGAAACAATGGTCGGACAGCAAGCAAATTAAATCACTGGCGTTTTGTCATCAACGATTCGCCTAAGCTTTCTCGCGTTGCTGTGCTTTCAATCAGAAGCAAGAAACCAGCGAACTTCTGGTCGCAGATTTAGGCCAAGATTTCTCCCCAAAACAAAGATGCGAACATAAAAACCCGGAAATAAAATCGAACCTGACATGCGGTCGCAGATTTAGGGCTTCTCGAGGATTGCTTCGAGCAGGGCGGAGCAATTGCTTCTCGGTCGCGAGTCGGGGGACGGAGAGAGGCGAGCGAAATCGGCCGTCGGGAGAGAACGCGATTTAGGAAAAAGTGCGCCGAGAGAATGGAGCCCTGAGATGAGGCCGTCGAGTGGAGAGAGAAAGGCCGTCGTCGGGAGGGAGCGACGGTCGTCGGAGGAATCGCTAGACCGGAAGGAGCGTCGGAGGAGGAAGAGAGAGCAAAGAGGAGAGAGAAGACTGTCTGCTCTTCCACGAGGAGAAAGAGACAAAATCCAGAAAATTTAAGCGAGGAGAGAGAAATTTTAAGCGGGAGTGCTGCGCGCATTTATTACCCATTCATCCGTCCTCTCTCCTGTCAGTCGAGCCGAGCCACCAGCCGAGCCGAGAGTTATTGGGAGGAAAGAAGCGACGAGAAGAGAAAGCAGACGTGGACCTGTCCCTGGACAGGTGTCGACCCGTGAATGGATCAGAGCACGGATTGCGTGACACTGTTAGGGTACCCAATATTTTCTCATCTCGAATGGTGCCCGGTCGTTCGGCCGAGTTTGGTCTCCTCGCCTAACCTCGGTGGGAGCCGAGCCATGTCTCAGTCAACGGCTGTGGCCGGCGTCGGTCGGACTGAACGACCGACGCCGGATGGTGGTCTGGCGGTGGTCCCAAACGTTGGTGAGGGCTCGTCGAACGTGGTTTTATTTTGGTTATGGTTCGGCAAGGGAGCAAAACAAAAGAAAAAGCAAGAGAAAAAAAAGTGCAGCAAAAAGTTAAAAAAAAAAAAAAAAAAAAAAAAAAAAAAAGAGAAGGAGAAAGCAAATGTTGGCTTCGGGTGTGAAGAGGAGTTGTCGAGGGGGGGGAAGTGCAGTAGACAAGACAAAATAGGGAAAAGACAAAAAAAATAATTAAAAAATAATATTAATATTTAAAAATAAAAAAAGCAAAAAAGGCTTTTTGCTTCCAACCCTGAAGCACAAATCAAGTATATGTATAGAAGGAAGAAAGCTGAGAATGTACGGTACCTTTCATTTCACAAATCTATACGTGAAATAGATGAAAACACATTAAACACATTGGTCAAATGACTTCGCTCCCTAAATTTCTAGGTGTACCCAAAATCTTTGAAAGAACTGTTGGAGAAGGTTGAGAGGCTTAATGTGCTACATATTCAAAGATATTTGATTGTGAAGGAAGAAAATCAAGCTTCTTTGAATTATTTTCCTAAAATATTTTCCAGTCGAGAAATCTTAGGTACCTAAGTTTAAGGGGTACCAACATAAGGAAAATTTCATCGGGCATAAAAGATCTTGCACAACTATTTTCTTTCCCCTCACTTATTTTAGCTCTATCATTCATAGTTTTTGCAATGATTTTAAGTGTCATAATGTTGATGGGACGTTCACACCAAGCTTTGGCTTACTACTTGCATCAAACTTGTATATTAATATATGGCGTAGTTTTTTTAGCTTCAAAATATCTTTTGGTAGCTCATGCACAAGGGTATTTTTGAAATCCAGGGTCTCCAGTTGTGCAAGATCTTTTATACCCGACAAAATTTTCCTTATATTGGTACCCCTTACCTAAGATTTCTCAACTAGAGAATCTTTTTAGGAAACGAATTCAAAGAAGCTTGATTTTCTTCCTTCTCAGTCAAATATCTTTGAATATGTAGCAACTTAAGCCTCTCAACCTTCTCCAATAGTTCTTTCAAGGATTTTGGGTACACCTCTACAAAGAAATGTAGGGAGCGAAGTCATTTGATTGATGTGTTCTTATCTATTTCACGTATAGGTTTATGAAAGGAAAGGTATCGTACATTCTCAGGCAATCCTTCTTCCGAACGGGTAATAATCATCGCGATCTCTGCATCTTTTGAATGGGAAATAATGAGTTGATGCTGAAGGTTGTGAACGCGGCAAGTTTTGACCCTCCCATAACTTGTTTTATTTCCCCACATTACATGATGTTTTAATAGCTTTTGCAGAGTTGTCCTTAGATTTTCCTAGAATGGATCATGCTTAGTAAACTATTTTGCCATCCATAGTTGCATCATTGTGGAGCACCTTATGGGACAATCTAACGGGAAGATGCTCAAGTAAAAAATATAAGCACGGACATCAAGAAGGTGGTCCATGCACAGAGTAATTGTTTCTCCATTTAGGCCAACTTTGTGCCCACTGGATAGTAGTTCTTCCTTAAGCCTGTCACTCAATTTTTTCCATTGAACAGCATTAGAGTCACCTGCAACATCATCATCTTTATTATTTTCCAAATGCTTACATGTCGCCAGAATCGTGAGTAGTAATCCTTGGCATCTTCTTAACATACACTCAAAATCAAGTTGAGGGATATCCGAGGGGGAAATATTTCGGCGAAATAGAGAATGAGAATCAGGAAAACATGCTCGAAGTTGTGGATGGAATAGTTTGGACTCTATAGATAAAGCTTGGAGTGAGATTTTAGGCTCTTGTCACAAGTTGTGACAAGCACACTCGGATGAGTTTCAATTAATTTAATCTGGAGGAAACTGAACACATCCTCTTTGCCTGCATCATCCAAGATGAGAGCCCAACTGAAGTTTTTGGACGACCTACGTTCGAAAGCGTCTTTGAGTTTAATCGATGTTCGTTGTTCGTTCACCCCCTCCATGGTCAAATTCCACATCGTTGCATTTGCTTTCATGAGCGCTTCCCCTATTTTATCGGCAAACTCAAAGGATCTTAAATCCTCGATCCATACAAAGTATTCGAAGAGACGGCTTACCCTTTGGTCACGAAGCACGACGCCCACTAGACTAGTCTTGCCTACTCCTTGCGCCTCGTGGACGAAAATCACTTTCGACAGAAGGCTCTCTATTAGCCATTTGACTAGCTGGTCCATCGGCTAACGCATCTGTCTTCTCACTTAAGCCATTGATCGATGACCCAACGCCGGTCGAGCGGGAATGGGCTTTGTTGCCGGGTAATCTAAAATGAGCCTCTATGGGACCGATTCTCCCAAGATTATCTTCGAATGTCTGCAGCGTTTTCTTGATAAATCTTGATTTCTCTGCAAAAGTTCCATCTCTGTATCTGTGGCAAAAGTAGAAATAAAGACCTCTCCACCTCCCCTCGAAATTACGTCGCTTCATGTCCTCGATAGTGTCTTGAGAGTCATAGAGAAATTTCCACATCCTCCTGATGCCCCTTTTGACCTTTTCATCAATGATCTCCTTTGAGTAGGCTTTCGTGAGAAGATCTTCGATCTGCTTGATCAAGTCATTGAGGTCGTCAAGTTCATCTTCAGCAGATTCAACGAGTTTCAATTCTTTTTGCCATTCTTCCCATACAGCAAGAATTGGTGCCCCAGACCACCCAACACTGAGGTGGGATTCCTCTTCTCTGGTTGGATTAGAGAGAGAGAGAGAGAGAGAGGGAGAGGATGAAGTCACCGATGGAAATGGCCTAACTAGGCCGTTTCTCTTGTGAAGATGAGCAGAATGAAAGAAAGATAAGAATGAACAAGAAGCTTTTTTGGATTCAATTCTCTCTCTGTATATTCAAGGTACGAAAGTGTTCATCTCGCATGTTACAATGGCTTTTTTTTTTTTTTTTTTTATTTATTTACATGAACTCGATGAAGAAGAAACAAAACCAACTTAAGAAAGGAAAAACTAACTAAAAACGAGAAAAGAGAAACTATTGTTTAATCTGTTAAGTAAGCTAGAACTGAATAATAGTTCTTCAGCAAGGAATCTTCTCTTCATAGTTGAACATGTGGACACCTTCATTCTTCTTCCTTTGTTGAAGCCACAACACTTTGTGCAGAGTATGCTTGAATAGGTTGTGCTTGCTGTTGCTGTGCTATGAGATTAGGCTATGCTTGTTGTACTCTGAAACTCTTAACGAGCAAGTATTGATGCAAATGAATCTTTCACGATGGTGATTTTGGGGGAGAGACGAAATCGTTAGATGGGAATTCTAGATGGAGATTTTTGGGGAGAGACTTTTTATTAATTGGAGGAGGCTTGATAGTGAAGGAGGAACCCTTCTTCCTTGGGCTCTTTTGGCCCCCCTCCCTTCCTCTTTATTTATGCTCTCTCCTCTTGTCTCACTATCACTCATAATAGGAAGGGTACCAGCACTGCACAGCCAGTGAAGAGAGAGAGAAGGGCTTTCAAAGGGCAAAAGCAGAAGTTTGGGTCAAATCTGCTTGCGTGATTATATTTTTTACAGCTTGGTGGATATGGCCATGTAATTTAATGTAAGATAAAGTGCTAAGTGGAAACCATCCAAGATTAGAAGAGAAATTATTTATTTTTAAATCCTATTCTAGACTTTGATTTTCTTGATTGTTCTTATTATCCCTCTCTTTTAAATACCATGTCGGAAGTCCCTTCCCGAGCAACGATCATTATAGAGAAGCCATTTATTATATGTAGATCAATTGATATATATATATATATATATATATATATATATATATATATATATATATTTGTTATGTCGAATTAGTTCCATAAAAAGAATCATTTGATATATATATATATTTGTTATGTCGAATTAGTTCCATAAAAAGAATCATTTGTGACATGCTCAAAATAGGATAGGTCACATCATTCAAATTGTTTGTTTTAGCTTTTGATATTATTATTTTTGTTTGTCACAAGGTGCCAAATAACACGCTTACTTTCATACTGGTATTGAAAAAAATTTGTAAGATCATTGATGGTACTTGTTGATAATAGTTCAACTAAATAAGATACTTTAAGCTTAACCCGATATTTCGACCCCCCCCAAAAAAAAAAAAAAAAAAAAAGCTCAACCTGATAAGAATGATCTAGATAGGGGAGATAAATGATTTTTATCACCTTCGAACATGGGTGAGAAATTTGCTGCGTTAGTTGGTATACATAAATTATAATTGTGTTCAAGCGGATTTATGGGTATTGTGGCCTGACCTTAGATAGGCACAAAAGCTAGGTTTTTATCGGAGATTATTATTGATTTACTTGGACTCTAAAGCCATTTTGGATCTTCTTTCAATAAAAATTTGGATGAATGTGATTCTTTGCTACTTCTTGGGATATATCTTGATTCGTTCATGGAGATTGGAAGATCAAATTACATTATCAAATATATAGAACTGAAAACTTTTAGACTTAGTTGTATTTATAAATAAAGGTTTTGGACTAAAAACATTCGATTAATTGCATCAATTGAAAGATTTAAGATTTCATTGCGTTCCTTATATAAGACTTAATAGATGTGTGCAATTTTTCTCCAAAACTTATTAATCATGAAAACTAGCTAAGAGCCCCCTATTTTGCTTTGGCTTGTCATTAAAAATAGAGTTGTTCATTTGTAAAACACGGTATTCTCATCAAAACATACAATTAATCAATCGTTAATGTAGTAATATTTTGAACAATAAGAAGTTAAAATAATACTAGGAAGATGATGATGAACTTTTATCAAGTTGTGTCAGTCTTTCTTTTCCTTTCTATCTCCTATTGTTTTTTTTTTTCTTTTTCATTTTCCTATCTTTTTTTCCTTTTCTCTCTCTTTTTCCCCCTCCTTTCTCCCGAAAGCACTCTCTCTTTCTGCTCAAGCTTCCACTCTTTTCCTCTTCTTTTGACCGTTCAACTCTTCTTTTTCTTTTTTGTGTGTGGACCACACCCTTTGACAATCAAAGTATCGCACCTGAGAGAAAAGATCCATCTTGTAGACATGACCTTCCAAGTTCGTAGCAAAGGCGTTCGCTATGGCTTCATTTCGTGCGGTGATGATCAACCACCCGCTTGCTCCTACGAATAAGTTTTTGATCGAGTTGAGCGAATCCTAGCTCCACGCGTCGTTTAAGACAAGCACATACTGCCTCTTTTTCAGCAGCCTCTTGTACTTCGACCTCAGGGCAAGGTCGTCTATTACTAGCAGGTTGATGTGATCTATGAGAAGAAACTGAATATAGAACAAGATCTGTATATGAAAGAGATTTCGATCTTGAACAATCAATGAAAAATACCTCAGCTCAAATGTATTTCTTTCTTCAGAACTTCTAGTTCATGCTTTACAGGACTTCACCATTCTCGGAATACAGAGGTGAAAGAAAAAGCTCAAGACGAATCAAGAACAATCAGAGATGGAAAAGATGAAGGTAAACTCTCGCTCACCCTTCTCTCATTCTCTTATCCTTTTATACTAGTTTAGCTATTTCTGTTACAGACTTGTTACAACAGAATAACCAATATAGAAGCATATGAGTAGTTCTTCTTTCTGTGCAGCTCCTTTAATTTGCTTGATCAACTTCTATGTTTTATGTTTTGCTGTCATGGATCGCCAGCTCATCAATTCACCTGGATCGCCAGCTCACGACCTTCCTTTGCTCCAGCTTCCTCTGTTCCAGCCTCCTCTGCCTCAGTTACTTCATTCGGTTTGGCTCTTCTACTATCACCAATTCTTGTGTTCAACTGTTCTTTTAATATCTGTTTAATTCCTCTAACAATCTACTGGTTTACAGAAAAACTTCCAAGTCTCTTAGTTTTTAAGAGTTGATTGAACTGATCACAGTTCCATTCGGCATAGATATCTAAAGAGGGTAGACACTAAAAAATTCCTTGGCGGCAGCTTTTCATCTTTGGCAAACTATGTGGTAGATCCATATTTCTTGACAATTGCTATCGAAAATTAAATAAATTTGTTCTGAATTGGTGATCATGCCATGGGATAACGATTTTACTTAATCTAATTTATTTTGCATCTGCAATGGCAACTAACGAAATCTGCTGAAAAGGGACAAGTACACATGTTTGTTTGGTACTAAACAAGAAATATGCCTTCGATAATTTTGAAAGTTGAATTGAAGGCTGCAATGGCCGTGATGGTTGTCCGGATACGTTTGTTTCACGATAAATGATTTTAGGAGAAAATCACTTGTGCCACTTACAAAAAAGAACTCATGGAAAAATATGTTCATTACTAACAAAAATGCTTAGACATAAATTATTGTTCATAATGAAAATATTTTCCGTTAACTAATTTCTCTTAACAGCACAAATAATTATTTTTTGGAAAATAATTTTCAAATCATTGATCATCATGAAGCAAATAAATTGTGAGGAAAACCACCTTAATGTACGTACATCTCTTCACATGCAATGAAACTGCGTTGGATCAAAAACTAAACAAGAATGTAAATGCTTTTTACGTGATTTTCTTTTGTCCTTCACATGCTTTTTACGTGATTGAATGGATATATTTTTAGCCCTAACTTGAGAAGTAGAGTCAAACTGAAGCCCTACCAGTCAGGGAGGGTTTGCGGTACTTGCTGGGAGTAGATGATCTGGAGCGCAACTCAAGTGATCTGTGCACGGGTGTGGAAACTGACAGCTTATCAGTGGTGGAAATGGTCACGGGCCAAACTCCAAGCCCGTGGGCCCAGTGCCAGGACTTGCTGGCCCAGCCGAAGACAGTCAAGCAAGTCCATTGCCCTCGCAAAACTAATCGCTGTGCAAACTGGGCCGCTATTGCCCGCAACAGGAATATCTTACAATCTCCTAGTGAGAATGGCTAACTTTACCACTAGGAAAAGTGTTAGAAGGGTCCTAGACCGTTTGCATTAGTGCCAATTTAGTCCTAAACCTCTTATTAATGTCAATTCAGCCATAAACCTTTTGACTTGATGTCAATTTACTCCTAAACTTTTTATTGATGTCAATTTAGTTTTAAAACTTTTTATTTGGTGCCAATTTTGTTCTAAACCACCTAAGCCTCTTTTTGAATATTTTATGTTCAGAAACATATATGTCATGTTCTAGCAGTGCTCGTTTATGAATGAAAAAGCTTTATTTTGACCCAAAAAAAAGACTCCCTTTATTGGTCCATGCACTAATGACTAAGCAATGGAGGCCGGAGACCATGAAGCTTAAATCTAGCAAAGGAGTCCAATTATTTCCATCTAAAAGAGGGGGTGATACGATCTTAAGTCACAAATGAATCTATAAATGTATGAAAGATTTCAAATAATTCATGAACAATCCAGTGTCTCTCAATCGCCGCTGCCTTTTTTCTTATCTTGTGTGCAAAGGGGGACTCAATTTCTCAACGAAATGAAGAAAGGAGCATGAGGAACACTTGGGAAAGCCCATGGGCTCCTTTTGTTTATAATTTCACTTTTGGATATGCTTTTGAGTCATCTCGTGTAAACCGATCTCATTGCATTGCTATTGGGATAGTAATTTTTATTGTGCCATTTCATTGTGTTTGTCTCAGTAATTGACGTATACCGGTTTATAATAATATGAGGATTGACTAAAAAACATGGCCCAATAAGATGAAATATTGGTCCTTACTAGAAATGTGTCGATATGTGTTGTGTGAGTTCTAGGATCAAAGCCTTCTCGAGTGGCGAATTGATGTTATTCTAGCTTAACTTGTGGAAAAGTCTGCCAAAGACAAGCTTTATATCTCATCTTACTGTAGTGTGCTTCATATCACGGGAAAGGATTCCTAGTTGGCTATTTCACAAAGAAATGGGATCATCATATCACTTTGTCACTCTAACAAAATTAGCCATTTCTCTCTCTCTCTCTCTCTCTCTCTCTCTCTCTCTTTCTTTTTGGTAAAGGCTATTTCTTTCTTTTCTATCCTTGTAAGTGGTAGAATTTCACCAGACACATTATGATTAGAGATTTAGGGTCATTTGTCTCTAACTTTTTAGCAAGAAAATTACCTTTTCAGCTTCTCCACAAAAATTTGAAGTATCATTTGAATACTGGAATATTGTAAAAATTACATTTGTGAATCTATGTAGCTAAAATTTGTGATTTCGGAAGGTTTCAGGGTGCTTTGGATTATATAAAAGTTAAAATATGTAAGCTGTAATCTGAAGAAAAAAAAAAAGTGAAAAACAAAATAATTTTCAAACAGACATATAAATAAAAATACACTAGGATTATATCATTGCCTAAGCAAATTTTGCGAGCTGATTTTAACATAATTTTACTGAATTAAATTGCCAAATCTAGTGATGCTTATATTGTCAATTTGTTTTTCGAAAAGTAAATATCTTTCACTGCAAAGAATTAATGTAGGAGGACCAGCGCACGAGTAACTGTCGCCAATACAAGTTAAACAAAGATTTTTCAAGGTCTGCAAAAGCTTTTTATCTTAGCTCAGCAAGTGTTCTCTCGCGATCTTGCAAAATCCTTCACCGATCGTGGGCGAGGTTTGCATAGCCCTCACCTAGTCCCTTGCCCAGTCCCTCGCTTAGAAGACCATTACAACCACAAGCGAGGTCCATGCAACCCTCACGGCCTCAATTGGAAAAAAAAAAAAAAAAAAAGAACAAAAAGAGAAAAAGAAAAAAATATTTAAAAATAAAATATATTATTAAATTATTCACGTCATCGTTGGTCATGCTATGTAGGATAACTAGCATTCATGTTAACGATTTTTGGCTAAAATTGGTTGAGTAAACTTAATTTGCAAAAGTGAAAAATGTTTATGATTTAATTAACAAAATTGAAAGTTAATGACTAAATTGACAAAGCGTGATAAGTTGAGGACTTTCTAAACAATTTTTCCACTTTTTGTCATAGTAAACCCTCCTACGATATGTTCGCAGACCTTCACTCGAACTAAGTAAGATCTAAGACAACTTGTGGGGATTTGAATCCTTCACCTAATGAATGAAAGGATGAACATAAAATTTCTATGGCAAGCTTATGGCAGGGTCGCGTGAAATTTCTATCGAAGAAGGTTAGGCTGGGCTCTGAGATATGGCCCGACTGGCCATGCCCAAGCCCACTTGTAACCTACAAGACATATAATTATATTAAATATTCGGCCCAATTCACATTTAATCGGGCTTGATGGGCCAAAAGTTACCCTACCATCTTATAAGAGAAAAGCAAATGATAATGTTTCATCCAGGATGCAGATAACTATTTTGCATAATCTGTGTATAGTAGTACAATATTGCATTGTGTTATTAAAGGAGGGAAATCTATTACTTTTATCATCGACGATTAATATATAGACCACGAATTTAAAAGTCTATTATATAAGTTGTATTTCTTATAATATAAATTGCTAATTAAAAAAATACAAATGAACGAAAATAATCAAATTGTTCTTTCAAACTAGCTAATTAAGATTTAGATATTTCAAAACAGCGGCCCATCCTGTTAAAAACCCTAACTATACCCATTGTAGCACATCTATTTTAAACTTTCTTTTGCAATATTAAAAACCCCAAATTTGTATCAATATGACACATTTATTGTCAATTATGATTTCATAATATGATTTTGCAATCAAAACAACATTATTTTTATTTTATTTAAGTCATGTGGGCATCTTATCATCATCATTTGCCTACCATCATCCACAAATTTGTCAAACATGTGCAAGTTTGAGATTTTTATATTAAGAAAATGGTTTAGAATAAGTATGTCACAATAGACATAAAAAAAAAATGACATATTTTAGTACTTTGCATAACTTTTTCCCCAATAGTTATTCAAAACCAATTGTGTTATAATCATATTTATACCTGGAGTTAGGGGTGTCAATGGATGGAATTGAGTTGGGTTTTCATGCAACTTGACCCGACATAAAAAAAAAATGACATATTTTAGTACTTTGCATAACTTTTTCCCCAATAGTTATTCAAAACCAATTGTGTTATAATCATATTTATACCTGGAGTTAGGGGTGTCAATGGATGGAATTGAGTTGGGTTTTCATGCAACTTGACCCGACCCGACTCGACCTGACCAAGGTGTGTGTTCTCTTTGACTCGAATAGCATATGACCCAAACAAAAACGCAGGTTGGGTTGGGTCAATCTGGGTCGAGTTACAATTGAAATGCCAGCTAAAAAACAACACTGCCTGATTGAGATACAAATAAAATCCAGTGCTTCATGCTATTACATTCTCTACAACATACTTCATCATTACAACTACCGATTGAATTCAAAACCTTGTCACGGACAATACGAAGTCTATTGCGATAGGGCAAGCGATTGAACAAAATATAGACAAAAGAAGAAAATAAATTGGACACCAGATTTACGTGGTTCGGTCATAAAGACCTACGTCCACGGGGAGAGCAGCAACGAATTTCACTATTGATCAAGCGATATAAGGAGATTACACACTCAAGTCACTCAAACACTCTCTCGGTGTTTTCCAAGTCCCAATTTAACCCCAAACCCAAGTCACGATACAAAATTATCACACAAGCTCAAAAAACAAACGCTGAAAAAGAACTCCTTTTCTTGATCGCGCTTCAGCTTGAAGATATGCGGCTCCTCCTTTTTCTCTCATATGGGTGTAGCAGCAACACACACCGAAAAGAAGGGAAACCTGCGTAAAACACTTCTCTTTTATACGTGTGAGACTTCGTAGGGTTTTCTACGTAGGATTCGGCGGCTCCTTCTTACGTAGGGGATCAATACCGCACACGCCCAGGGAGGAAACTTATATTCATATATAATGTGCCCAGAGTCAAAGTTTGACTTTGGGCCCCACACCAATTGATTCCATTCTCCAGTGACGTCTTGGACATTGCTTCCTTCGAAGTTTTTGTTTTTCATGTGTGCCCACAAGTGGCCCCACGAAGATCACTTCCTTCGGAGCTTATTTGTTCTCCTTTTTTTTTTTTCCTCTTTTGTAATTCCTTCGCGAGTCCACCGAATTTCGCGTTTTAGCAAACGCTCAAACTCGAGTCATATTTAACAATCTCCACCTTGGCTCGACGTTTGAGCCAAATTACAATCGCTTCGTAAAAAATTTAAATTCTGCTGCTACTTTCCCATAGCCCCCAATGGGTTCAACCGCCACAGATATTATTCAAGTCTAAGCATTGCTTGAACTTCGCCATAACTGAGGACCTCATTAGAATACCAACTCGACATGCACCTTTAACTGCTCCGCAAGGATTTTTCGACATAACCTCCTTAATCGCAGATAAAGCAAAACCATCGTTGCATCCATATCTGTCAGGATATCGAATACGTACCTTGTTAAGTTCAGCAGTTACAGCAACCATTGGCTCTACAGGCTCCACCTCGCTATGAGCACCATCTGTGTCGATTACTTTGTTAGTACTCGTACTCACTACCTCGGGGAGTTTCGGTCGCAACTCCACCTCAAGCCGAACACCGTCCGCATCCGTATTAACATTGCTATAATCACTCCTAGCCGGAAGTACTTGAGACTCATCAATGGTAACTTCTCTGCTTTGTTGTGTGAATTTATATCCGGGGCACCACAACGATCACCTCGCTCACCTTGTGCATAGCCATGGAATATGCACCTTGCCATCCAATCAAGCTTACCATCATTTACTCGAAAATAACATGGGGCAACCAAACATTCTAAGAATAGAATAATCAGCAACGTTACCTGACCACACTTCTTCAGGAGTCTGCCATTCAATAGCAGTTGATGGGGATCTATTCACCAGGTAGCTTACCGTACTTAGCACATCAATCAGGAATCTCCTAGCAATACTAGCATTAGAGATAATTTTCCGGGCCGTCTCTAGTAATGTTCTGCTCATCAATTCTGCAAATTGTTGTGATTTATTAGCACTAGTGCGATATTTCACTATGCCCTCTTTCATGCAGAATTTATTTGCCAGCTCTGAGCAAAACTCCATGCTATTGTCAGTTTGCACATGCTTGATCGACTTACCAGTCTCCGTCTCGATCAAAGCTCTTGACTGCAAGATCCTGACACCAGCATCAAACTTGTGCCTTGGCACAAACACCCAGGTCTTCCTCGAGCAACCAATAGACTCTTGAACAGATGCATCCGATGTCTTTGCAGCGAAATTTATCACTGTCTCACCTTGAAGTTTATACAGGCCATCATGCTTGATTCCTTTCATTATCACCAGGGCACCTCGAACAACCTTCAGAACTCCACCTTTTGAAGAGTACCTGCAACCAGCTGAATCTAGGGCACCCAAATTAAGTTCTTCTTCAACTCTGGAACATGCCTCACTCTAGTCAATGTTCTCACGATACCATCATGCATTCTGATTTTAACATCATCAACACCCACAACATCGCACTCAGCGTTGTTCTCTAACTGGACTTTACCACTACCCGTGCACTGATAAGTGATAAACCAGTTTTTATTTGGTGTGACATGAAAAGAACAACCAGAATCCATGATCCATCCATCAAGCGATGAATTATTAGTGACAGACAAGACATAATCAGCATTATCTGCTACAACTGCAACATTATTTGCAGAATCAACTATAATTCCCTTGCCCTTTTCATTCTTCAGCTTAAGGCAATCTCTTCTAAGATGCCCCCTCTTGCCACAACTCCAACAGATAACATTAGCAGTTCTAGATTGACTACGTCTGTTCATATTAGTACTACCATTACCCATACGTGTTACAGATCTTCCTCTATTTTCACCTACTAAAGCAGTAGATACAGGTTCGCCAGATTCTCTTCTACGAATATCCTCGCTCAGAATTAAATCTCGAACCCCATCAAACGTCAAACTTGTTGACCCGGAGGAATTACTAACAGCGTAACGGTAGTATTCCAACTATTAGGCAATGAGGATAATAGAATCAAAGCACGTACCTCATCATCAAAATCAATCTCAAATGAACTCAATTGACTAACAATCACATTAAATTCATTGATATGATCTGCAACTGATGCACCTTCTTTCATCTTCAAGTTAAAGAGACGTCGCATCAAACAGACCTTTTTGATCGCAGAGGGCTTCTCGTACATATCCGACAGGGCTTGCATCAAATCAGCAGTGGTCTTCTCCTTCAGGATGTTAAACGCGACGTTACGAGCCAACGTCGGCCCGAATAACACCGTAGCTCGTCTATCCAGCAAATCCCAATCGGCTTGCTTCATCGTCTCGGTTTCTCCCCAAATAAAGGCAAGTGCAGATTCATCGGTAAAGATAATCTTCAATCGCATCTTCCAAAAACTGAAATCCTTCCCATCAAATTTGTTGATTCTCAATTTTACTTCTTCGGTCGCCATCGATTCGCTTTAACTCAGCCAAACCTAGCTCTGATACCACTTGTTGCGATAGGGCAAGCGATTGAACAAAATATAGACAAAAGAAGAAAATAAATTGGACACCGGATTTACGTGGTTCAGTCGTAAAGACCTACGTCCACGGGGAGAGCAGCAGCGAATTTCACTATAGATCAAGCGATACAAGGAGATTACACACTCAAGTCACTTAAACACTCTCTCGGTGTTTCCCAAGTCCCAATTTAATCCCAAACCCAAGTCACGATACAAAATTATCACACAAGCTCAAAAAACAAACGCTGAAAAAGAACTCTTTTTCTTGATCGCGCTTCAGCTTGAAGATATGCGGCTCCTCCTTTTTCTCTCGTACGGGTGTAGCAGCAACACACACCGAAAAGAAGGGAAACCCTGCGTAAAACACTTCTGTTTTATACATGTGAGACTTCGTAGGGTTTTCAACGTAGGATTCGGCGGCTCCTTCTTACGTAGGGGATCAATACCGCACACGCCCAGGGAGGAAACTTATATTCATATATAATGTGCCCAGAGTCAAAGTTTGACTTTGGGCTCCACACCAATTGATTCCATTCTCCAGTGACGTCTTGGACGTTGCTTCCTTCGAAGTTTTTGTTTTTCATGTGTGCCCACAAGTGGCCCCACGAAGATCACTTCCTTCGGAGCTTATTTGTTCTCCTTTTTTTTTTTTTTCCTCTTTTGTAATTCCTTCGCGAGTCCACCGAATTTCGCGGGCACAATAACCTGAAAAGATTATTAACTTTGACAGCAACATCTGCAAATGTTTAAAGCATTTGAAAAGTCAATATGACTCTGCTTTCGAAAGAAATCAAGCAAGAGCATTTTCTCCGTGAGTTTGATCTGGTTTTGGCACATTTGATCTGTATGTTGCACCTATTGAATAACAAGATACAACCAACTGGAACCACTCATCCACGTCTGCATCAATAAAGAGCTCATTCAATAGTACAATCAGCAACGTGACACCACCAGGGTCCTTCAGTTTACCGCAAGGAAAATGAACATAATTGTCGGATTAGATAAGAGAGATGATAGAAATAAAAAGTAGTTTCGTGGGTTAGCCTGATAACAGAAAAAAATAATTAATTGAAGAGAGTGGGAAAGAGGAGGGTATATTGGTAAGGGTCGTGAAAATAGCACTGCTTATACTAAATCATATTTTTTAATTAAATTTTTATCTAATAACTTAAATATTTAAAATTATAATGGGCTAACTGATTTTCACGTTATGATATGAGTGACTGCAATGACCAAATTATAAATATGAACTGGATTAAAATTAGACTTGTCAAATGGGAGGATTGGTCAGGTCGGATTTAGGTGGGGTAATAAAAATCAATTGAGGGACCAGTCCTGACCGGGGAATCTTCCAAGACATTCCCCCAGGCCGTCGGAGTTACGCCGCTATTGAATCGTCTTTCTTCCTATCTCGAGAAAATCTGTGCAGAGAAACCATGTCGTCGATTGACAAGATCATCCTCAAGAGCTCGGACGGAGAGTCCTTCGAGGTGGAGGAGGCGGTGGCTCTGCAGTCCCGTACCATTGATCAGATGTTCAAGGAAAAAGACTTCCCCGACGATGGCATCCCCCTCCACAACGTCACCAGCAGGATCCTCTCCAAGGTCATCGACTACTGCAAGATGCACGTCGTTGACACCGATCGCAACTCCTCCGTCGCCGGCCACGACCTCAAGGCCTGGGATACTGAGTTCGTCAAGGTCGACAGCGCCACTCTCTTCGATCTCGTCCTGGTCAGTAGTCTTTCCCTTACCCACTCTTCGGTTGCGGAATCTCGCGTAGAGTTTGGGTTTCGTGGGAGATTTTGTGCGGTGATCTCGTTTTTTGCCTTGTCTAGACGTTTGTCGGCTAGTGTGAGAGTTTGATGTTGATTTTGCTGGTTAGTGTGGTGGATGATTCTCTGTTTCATGTGGCTTTTGAAGATTTCAGTACCATTTTTTGGAACTCATCTCAGTTGCATTCTTAAGCGATAATGACTTTATGACTTGGGGTTTTTGCTTTGTGAATGCGGAGGTTTGCCTATTTCTGCAGCACCATCATAGTTTAATTCATGAACTTGCGAAGTTGATTTAAAGTCTCGTCTCGTTAAGATGTCACACCCCAAAATCACAAAGAATGGGGTGACACGGTCATCCTTCCACGAAGGACGCAGTCTCAAACACAACCAACAACCTAATATCAACTTATATATATATATATATCAAACCATATATACATATCAGATAGACCAACAGATTGGTTACAACATCAGAGTTTTTATAATCCACCAAAAAGAAATATACAATTAGAACTCAGACAATCCAACCACTAGCAAGGAATATGTACACCATATCCTTTGACCATACCCAAAAATAGAACTTCCCAAAAAGTTTCCCACCGACAGCGCACTCGCTCTATTTGCTGCTAACAGAGGAACCTGAAAAGATTAAAGGAGGAGTGGAATGAGCAACAACAGCTCAGTGAGTAGTACATATCTTCTAAGTAGATCGAGCAACCACTATGCATGTATACAAAGCAATACCAAACTTTATAATGCCAACTTAATATATAAAATACATATCAAATCATATAAGAGTTATTTGATATCATCAAAGCTTTATACTAATATGGAAAACTCATTTAAATCACCATCAAAAATCAAGTATCAATGGTCAAGTCCATTGAATAATCTCTCCATCAAATATCACATATCAATGGTCCATCCATTGATTAATCTATTGCTCAATATTCCACCACGGTCACGACACAACGCCTTGTGACAAGGCGACCAAGCTTTTCCCCTTGGCAAGGTCTCCACCTACAAAGCCGATGGCTGGGCCTAGAAGGATATCATAAACCTGGTATACATACCCAAAAATCCCTCACTGGGTTCATAGTCATATTGAGCATAAATAACCATCCTCAAATACCAGAAATCCAATTCATAATCAATATCTTAAACCAAACAAATCACATTTGCAGCATAACCCATCATTCATTTCATATCAATTTCTCCACTTACTTTGTATAAAACGCTTTTCAAACATTCAAAATTAACCAAAGAGTAGCAATTGCTCGATCTGGCTTTTATGCATAAAAATGTTCTCCTCAATTCAATGTATATACATACATACTTCAAGACATGAATTTTTCAAAACCAAAGAAGATATAATACCACTCACCTCGTCGTCTACGACCAAACGACGAATGATGCTCGTATCGTCGAACTCAAGGCCCTATCAAATAATCGAGGAATAAAGTTAAAATCTAATAAAACTCTTATCTTAACTACGGAATGACTAACTTATGCCCTAACTCTAACAAAAAGACTTCTACGCGCTAACAAATCGCATAACCAAAGCGATTGTTTAAGTGATTCGCAGCGCGGAGTTTAAATACAAAACTTGACCATGCCTTAACTTCCTCCTCTGAACCTCGATCCAAACGAATTTATAGTCAATAGAGAGCCATTGACACATATTACAAGAATCTCAACTTCACGGTCCCAAAATCAAGCCGAAAAGTGACAAAATATGGGCCCAAAGCTGCTGGATGCATACTGTTCACTGCGCGCGGGATACTTTGAAATTTTGTTTCGGACAAACCACAAGCTCAAATCACGATCCGTAAAATCCCAAGGCTTCACAACACCCTAAACTATCATTCTCACAAAAATGCACAACTCAATGACTCCAAAATCGGACTTCGCCACTTGATTTTCCAACAATTCCAAATTTGAGCCATAAACTCATAAATAACTTCAATTGGACGAACGAGGGGCTTAATCTCTTACCGGGTGCTGTGTTATGGAGTAGAGTCGGCTTGGCAAAGCATCCATGGCATGCACGTGCCAAAACCCTTTTCCTTTCTTCCCTTTTCTCTTCTTCTTCTTCTTCTTCTTCTTCTTTTCTTTCTTTTCTTTCTGGTGCCCGAACGTGGGCTTTCCTTCCTTTTTATCTCTTCCCTTTTCTTTTTGTTTTCTTTCTTTATTTTCTTCCTCTCTCTCTCTCTCTCTCTTCTCTTTTCCCTCTCTCCCGAAAACTCTCGATTCCTCTCTCTTTGCTGTAGCTTCTACCTTTTTCTTTTTCTTTGACTGGGTCAAAACCTATATTTTACATTCTCCCCTCCTTAAAAAAAAAATTCGTCATCGAAATTTGGATGTACTTCAATCATGAAACAAATAAGGGTATTTGTGTCTTGCCTCCTCCTCGAGTTCCCAAGTAGCCTCTCTCTCAGTGTGGTTTTGCCATTATATTTTTACATAAGGAATAGTTCGTCATCGCAACACCTGATCCTTCTTATCGACAGTGTGAATGGGCTGCTCCTCATATGTCAAGTTCTCCCATAATCTCAATGGAGTAAAGTCTAACACATGTTCAGGATTGGGCACATATTTCCGCAACAAAGAAACATGAAACACATTATGGACACCTGATAGCGCTGGTGGCAGAGCCAATTTATAAACAACTTCACCAATTTTATCTAAGATCAAGAATGGTCCCACGTATCTTGGACTTAACTTACCACGTCTGTCAAATCTCATTACACCCTTCGTAGGAGAAACTTTTAAGAATACGTGATCCCCCACATTAAATTCTAACTTGTGTCTTTTCAGATCCACATAACTTTTATGATGACTTTGAGCCGTTTTGAGACGTTCCCAAACCAGCCTAACTTTCTCTTTTGATTGTTGAATGAGCTCGAGGCCAGTTAGTCTTTTCTCACCAACGTCATCCCAACAAATAGGACTTTTGCATTTTCGACCATATAAAGCTTCAAAGGGTGCCATCTTAATGCTGGAGTGATAACTGTTGTTATAAGAAAATTTTGCCAAATATAGACGTTCATCCCAAGAGCCGCCAAAGTCAATGATGCATGATCTCAACATATCCTGTAATGTCTGGATCATTCTCTCTGACTGTCCATCTGTTTGTGGATGAAAAGCTGTACTCAAGTTGAGTTTAGTGCTCCATGCTCCTTGCAATCTCTTCCAAAAGTTAGATACGAACCTAGGATTCATATCAGAAACAATGCTTACTAGAACTCCATGAAGCTTCACTATTTCATTAACATATCGCTTTGCCATATCTTCCATTGAAAGGCCAAATCGATATGACAAAAAGTGAGTAGACTTAGTCAATCGATCAACAATCACCCATATAGCATTCTTACCACTTGGCGTCCTTGGTAGGCCAACTACAAAGTCCATGGCAATATGCTCCCACTTCCATTTAGGTATCTCTAGAGGTTGCAACTGTCCACCTGGTTTCTGATGCTCAATTTTCACTTGCTGGCAAACTAAACATTGATTGACAAATTTTGTAATATCCTTTTTCATGTTGATCCACCAAAAGTTTTTTCTCAAATCCCTATACATTTTAGTACTTCCGGGATGAATTGAAAATTTAGTGCTGTGAGCTTCTTGCAGGTTCTCCTTTTTCAGCTTTGAGTCCTCAGGAACACACAGTTGCCCACGAAACCTCAAGGATCCATCTACGTGTAAACTAAAATGCGCTTGTCTTCCATATTCTACACATTCTCTAAATTTTTGTAATTAGGGATCTTCATTCTGTTTAGCCTTAATTTTGTCAATCAACATTGGTTGTACTTGAAGGTTAGTTAACTAAGCACCAAGCTGATGCACCAATACCTCCAAGTCTAACTTCCTCATATCTTTAAGAATGGGTTTCTGATAAGTGAGCAAAGTTGCCATATTTCCAAAAGATTTACAACTCAAAGCATCTGTTACCACATTAGCCTTACCCGAATGGTAATTAATGGACAAGTCATAACCTTCAAAAGTTCTAGCCATCTTCTTTGCCTCATGTTCAGTTTTTTCTGAGTAAAGATATACTTTAGACTCTTGTGATCGGTAAAGACTTCACATTTTTCACCATACAAATAGTGCCGCCATATCTTCAAGGCAAATACAACCACCGCTAACTCCAAATCATGAGTGGGGTAGTTCTTCTCATGTAATTTCAATTGTCTAGAAGTGTAGGCAATAACTTTACTATTTTGCATAAGAACACAACCCAAACCTTCTTTGAATGCATCACGGTAGATTACGAAGCCGCCACTTCCAGAAGGTAGAGTTAGAATAGGAGCCGAAACCAGCTGTCTCTTCAACTCTTGAAAACTGCGTTCACATTGGTCTGACCATTCAAATTTAACTTTCTTTTGAGTTAGATGGGTAAGTGGACCAGCAATCTTTGAGAATCCCTCAACAAATCACCTATAGTAGTCGGCTAGCCCAAGAAAATTTCTCACTTCTGTAACATTAGTTGGATGATTCCACTTAACAACTGCTTCAACCTTCTTTGGATCTACTAATATGCCATCCTTCGAGATCCCATGACCCAAGAATTCTATATGATCAAGCTAGAAATCACACTTACTAAATTTGGCATATAACTTCTTTTCATGCAAAGTCCGCAAGACAAACCTCAAGTGTTGTTCGTGTTCTTATAAACTCTTCGAATACACTAGAATGTCATCAATGAATAACACAATAAATTTGTCTAGATATTCCCTAAACACCCCGTTCATCAAGTCCATGAAGGCAGTAAGCGCATTTGTTAATCCAAAAGGCATGATGAGAAATTCATAATGGCCATATCTTGTTCTAAAAGCGGTTTTAGGCACATCATCTATCTTTATCTTCAACTGATGATACCTAGAACGAAGGTCGATCTTGGAAAATACTTGAGCTCCCTGAAGTTGATCAAACAAATCATCAATCCGGGGCAAAGGATATTTGTTTTTGACTGTTACCTTGTTAAGTTTTCGATTATCTATGCAAAGCCGCATACTACCATCCTTCTTTTTCACAAACAAAACAGGAGCTCCCCAAGGTGAAACACTTGGTCTGATGAAACCCTTATCCAAAAGCTCTTGCAGCTGTGTTTTCAATTCTTTCAATTCAGTGGGTGCCATTCGATATGGTGCCTTAGAGATTAGTGCTGTACCGGGTATCAATTCAATACAAAACTCAATTTCTCTATCAAGAGACAAGCCTGGTAGATCCTCGGGAGACACACTTGGAAACTCCCTAACAACAGGAACATCTTCCAACTTCACTACAACCTTGCTTGTGTCTTTTACACAAGCTAAATAACCACAACAACCCTTTCTCAAAAGTTTCCTTGCTTGCAAGGTCGAGATCAACCTTGAAAAAATGTTTTGACAACTTCCCAAAAAATAGAATTTGGATTGATTCGGAAGCCTAAATATCACTTTCTTTGAAAAACAATCAACAGTAGCACGATAGGTAGATAACTAATCCATCCCTAGAATAACATCGAAATCTCGAATATTTAACTCCACTAGATCCACAGGCATTTCAACATTATTAATCCGAATCAAACATCTCTTGAACACATGATAAGCAACTAAGAAATTGCCAGTAGGAGTATCAACACGCAATTCACATTCAAGAGGGTCAGGCAACACATCGAGCTTCTTTGCAAATTCAGTTGAAATGAATGAGTGCGTAGCACTAGGATCAAATAACGCATAAGGACATTGTGAGGCAATAAAAATATTACCTGCAACAACTATGTTAGATGCTGCCGCATCCTCCTTCTTCATCGCAAAAACTTTCCCACTTGTACTTTGTCTTTGTTGGTTCTCTTGGGGCCTACCAACCAAATGGGTATCCCTCCGCATGGAACAATGGTGTGATAAGTGCCCTTGACATCCACATAGATAACATGATCTCTTGTCAATAGGAGGATTCCCTTGTGTAGGACAATCTCACCGCATGTGTCCCGCTTTCCCACATAAGAAGCATACTCCAGTTTTCCGATGACACTCACCGCGATGATAACTTCCACATGTATTGCAGGGGCCTTAGTTACTCGGATTTCTGAACTGTCCTGGCTGACTAAAACCTCTTCGCCTTCCACTACCATCAGTATGGCTACCTTATACATTTGTGGGCTTAAACCTTTTGGACTGAGGTGCTCTTTGTGTGCCATGCTTCAGAATGCTTTGTTCCTCCTTGATTGCTCGCTCTAACACATCCTTATAGGTTGTTAACATAAGAGGTGCAAGTGCAGAATTAATTTCAGGTCAGAGCCCTCCTAGGAAATGGGCGGCCTTATCTTCCTCATTTGCTACCAAGTGCTCTGCAAATCTACTCAACTGATTAAAGCGGACCGAATACTCCAAAACCGTGGAGTCACCCTGAGATATATGTACAAAGTCGCCCTTCATCTTTGCCTGGAATGACTTTGGGAAGAATTGAGCATTGAATGCCTTTTTAAAGTCCTCCCAAGATATAATAACATCCCTACCTCCAAGACTTGGCTTCATTTCATCCCACCAAAACTTTGCTTCATCTTCCAGGTATTAGGTGGCAAATTTAACTTTCCGATCCTCAGGAACCTTTTCAGCTTCAAAGATCCCATCAATCTTTTTAATCCAACGCTCAGTCGCGAGAGGATCAGCTTTCCCATCAAAAGTGGGTGGTTTCGCCTTTCTAAATTGGGCAAAAGTGCTTGAGCCAATCGCTCCATCTCCAGTCAATTCTTTTGCTTGGCAATACCAATGGATCATTGCTTGTTCAAATTCATTTGAATGGGTTGGCTCTTGATTATCTTCTCTGACTTCGCGCAAGTCATGACTCCTATCAAAGTGGTCCTCAAGTCTCCTTCTCAACAACACACCTCAAGAAGCTTAAGGCATATCTCTAGCATCAGAGGTAGTGACTCGTTTGCCTTTGCTACTTCTACGAAGCGAGGCAAGAGTCTTGGAGTCGGTACGCATGATCACCTGAATCCAAGAATGAAACTACACCTTAGAATCTAAAAGACTAACGCAAAAATAAAATCTATCATACAACCTCACAACGTCCCATAACAACATCTAAAAGATCAAAACTTAGGCTCTGATACCAAAAGACGTCACACCCCAAAATCACAAAGAATGGGGATGATATGACCGTCCTTCCACACGAAGGATGCAACCTCAAACACAACAAACAACCTAATATCGACTTATATATATAAATCAGATAGACCAACAGATTGGTTGCAATATCAGAGTTTATACAATCCACCAAAAAGAAATATACAATTAGAACTCAGACAATCCAACCATTAGCAAGGAATATGTACACCATTTCCTTTGACCATACCCAAAAATAGAACTCCCCAAAAAGTTTCCCACTGACGGCGCACTCGCTCTATTCGCCGCTAACCGAGGAACCTGAAAAGATTAAAGGAGAAATGGAATGAGCAACGACAGCTCAGTGAGTAGTACATATCTTCTAAGCAGATCGAACAACTACTATGCATGTATACAAAGCAATACCAAACTTTATAATGCCAACTCAATATATGAAATACATATCAAATCATATAAGAGTTATTTGATATCACCAAAGCTTTATACTAATACAGAGAACTCATTTAAATCACCATCAAAAGTCAAGTATCAATGATCAAGTCCATTGAATAATCTCTCCATCAAATATCATATATAGAATCTCTATCAGATATCGCATATCAATGGTCCATTCATTGATTAATCTATTGCTCAATATTTCACCATGGTCACGACATAACACCTTGTGACAAGGCGACCAAGCTTTTCCTCTTGGCAAGGTCTCCAACTACAAAGCCGATGGCTGGGCTTAGAAGGATATCCTAAACTTGGTATGCATACCCCAAAACCCCTCATTGGGTTCACAGTCATATTGAGCATAAATAACCATCCTCCAATACCGAAATCCAATTCAAAAATCAATATCTTAAACCAAACAAATAACATTTGCAGCATAACCCATCATCCATTTCATATCAATTTCTCAAATCATTATAAACATTTCCATAAATCAATCACAAAGCAATTTCATATATATATATATATATATATATATATTTCTCCACTTACTTTGTATAATACACTTTTCAAATATTCAAAATCAACCAAAGAGTAGCAATTGCTCGATCTGGCTTTTATGCATAAAAATGCTCTCCTCAATTCAATAAGTATATATACATACTTCAAGACATGAATTTTTCAAAACCAAAAAAGATATAGTACCACTTACCTCGCCGTCTACGACAAAACGACGAACGATACTCGTATCGTCGAACTCAAGGCCCTATCAAATAATCGAGGAATAATATTAAAATCTAATAAAAATCTTATCTTAACTACGAAATGACTAACTTATGCCTTAACTCTAACAAAAAGATTCTACGCGCTAACAAATCGCATAATCAAAGCGATTGTTTAAGCGATTCGCAACGCGGAGTTTAAACACAAAACTTGACCATGCCTTAACTTCCTCCTCCGAACCCTGATTCAAATGAATTTATAGTCAATAGAGAGCCCTGACACATATTACAAGAATCTCAACTTCACCGTCCAAAAATCAAGCCGAAAAGTGACAAAATACGGGCCCAAAGCTACTAGACGCATACTGTTCACTGCGCGCAGGAAACTTTGAAATTTTGTTTCGGACAAATCACAAGCTCAAATCACGATCCGTAAAATCCCAAGGCTTCACAACACCATAAACTATCATTCCCACAAAAATACACAGCTCAACAACTCCAAAATCGGACTTCGCCACTTAATTTTCCAACAATTCCGAATTTGAGCCATAAATAAATAACTTCAATTGGACGAACGAGGGGCCTAATCTCTTACCGGGTGCTGCATTATGGAGTAAAGTCGGCTTGGCGAAGCATCCGTGGCGTGCACGTGTCAAAACCCTTTTCTCTTCTTCTTCTTCTTCTTTTCTTTCTTTTCTTTCTGGTGCCCGAACGTGGGCTTTCCTTCCTTTTTATCTCTTCCCTTTTCTTTTTGTTTTCTTTTTGTTTTCTTTCTTTATTTTCTTCCTCTCTCTCTCTTCTCTTTTCCCTCTCTCCCGAAAACTCTCGATTCCTCTCTCTTTGCTGTAGCTTCTACCTTTTTCTTTTTCTTTGACTGGGTCAAAACCCATATTTTACAGTTAAGGACTGCAATACTTATCCGTGTGCTCTGTGGTGTTTCGCTTGATATGTCATAGGCGGCCAATTATCTGAACATCAAGGGCTTGCTGGATCTCACCACCCAGACTGTGCGTGACATGACTAAGAGGAAGACACCCGAGGAGGTAAGGGAGATGTTCGGTATCAAGAATGAATTCACGCCCGAGGAAGAGGAAGAGGTTCGAAGGGAGAACCAATGGGCCTTTGAGTGAAAAGAGGTACTTAGTCAAAGCAAACTTTTGTGCTATGGCATTAGTCGTTTTTCCCTTGCGGAAACTGGGGTCGCTGTTTCTTGCTCGAGATGAGTCTTCCATTAGGGGTAATTGGACCTTGTTCTTGAATCGTTTATGGTCTTACTGTCTGCATAACACGTGTTTATGAGATGGTGGCTCGGTCTCTTGGCCGTCGCAATGCATTGCGGCCTCTTATCCACCTATTTTTGCTTTGGTTATGTGTGCTTGGAGAAGTTGCTAGTTTATCTCTAGTGTGCTTGAAATATGTGCCCAAGGAGTTCGATGTTTGAACTTTGAACACAGTTACTGGTAAGGAAAAGAAGTACCTGGAATAACGCTGTTTAATAAGCTGTTAAGAGTTACAGTACACTTTGGTACAATGTCGTTTCTTCTGAATATCGACTTATCCCGATGGACCCAGTGAAGTTCGGCTTAATGGAGCCAAGCATACCATTGTGACAATGTAAGTGCATATTATATTTAGCAATGTGGGCAAAGTTTGGAGGTTTTTGATGAAAAAACGCAGGGTATTTTACTCACACCAGTATACACTTAGGAATTTTGGTAACATGAAAGGAGTTTGGAATATTGATTTGTGATGAGCAAAATATAGAATTTTCGATAATATTTTTTCCAATTTTTAATAAATCTAGAAGGTTATCTCTTAGACTCAAAAACTTCCCCTCTCTCTCAAAGAGAAGGGCAGCTCGAAATGCAAGCCCCAGGCCAAGTTTATGCATCTTCCACTAGTTTGCTTAAAAGCTTCACTCCAAGCGAGTTCAGTCCAACTCCTCCCAAGGAATCGAAAATCGAATCGATTATTTTCGTTTCTAAAAATTTGGAAATGGGAATAAGTCGTGGTAGTTACCTAAGACTAGCCAGTTCGGTTTCAGTCCAGTCCGGTTCCTAGTTAAACCAAGACTAATGTACACTCCTAACATGAATCATCTTCTCTTTGGGGTTGTTATTTCATAGGCTTATATTCATTTAATGGTGGAATTCCCCCTGCCTATTCTCGCGAAGTGGTGCTCCAATTCTGGGTCATTTTCGCACTTAAACTTCTCTTGCAGATTCATTGTCTACGTCAGTATCCGAAAAAAAAGTATGGCTCGGTGCAATTTTTCTCTACTTTCATATCTGTCGCATTTTACTACTTACTGCAGTTGGACTATGATCTTTGTATTATCCATACAATCCATGTAGTCGACCTGAACGCATCCTCTTTTACAAGTGATTTTAAAGAGTACCCTGGTAACCCTGCTTCTGACCTTATTACTCAAATTCGGGTTTACTTGGAACTACCTTCACATTTTACAAGTCTATTGGAAAATCATAAAAAAGAATCGTTTTTCTTGAAATTATTAATATGTCTTTGATGTAAATAAACTAATGAGTGCCACAATATCACTTGTTAATAAAACTCCTCAAGAAAAAAAGTGACATCAAGATTCAGGATACGACAACCCACGAGTTATAAACGTTATGACTCATGGTGAGGCTCATGTTATTTATTTTTTGTGATCCCATATTTATACCCAAAATTTTCTCCTAAAAGTTACGACTATTCGACATGAAGTTTTCCATGCTTCGTGCCTTTTCGTTGGCAACCGCTCATCTTGATGGGAGACGATATATAAGGAACGTACGTTCATTTCTGACGGGTGATCAAGGTCTAACACAAAATCCTCACATTTAGAATACACCATCAGTACGTGAGGAAATTTGGTTAGTAGAGTGCGCCTATTGCTTTCTTGATTTTCAGGAGTTTCGACGAACGTGAATGCAAACAATGGCTGGAGGTTTGTCTATAAACGATCTTGGCTTCCGCATATGAATTATTTATGTCTTACATTTGGTATCAGAGCATGTTTATAGCCTCTGCCTTGTTTTGTTAAATTTTGGTGTATTTTCGGTGAATTTTCGGCCATTTTATGTACATGAACAGTAACTCGGATTTTGAGGCCGAGAGAGAAACTCAATGATTCCGGGCAAAATCCGCACTACCCACCCCTTGATTTCGGACCCATTCGGTCGCACCGCCATAAGGAACGTTAGCCATGAGTTTTTCCAGTATATCGGAGTTTGCCGGAGGCTAATCGGGCGGCGAAAGTCGTGGTGGTTGAGGATTTGCATTTGTGGAGTTTTTCGTTTGTTTTTGGGGCCAATTTTTTGCTCATTTTCGCCGAATCTTGGACCCATGTGGTCGTGTCGACGTTCTCTTCAAAACCCATGAATTATTTCGGTCTAAGATGGGCTACTGGAGAAGAAACGGAGAAGAAATGGCGGCTGAAAATGGCGAAAAACCGGCGGAGAAGCCTTTGTTCGCGCGAGGGAGAAGGCGCGTGGGCTCCACGCACGCGCTGCAGTTGCAGGTGCGTGGACCCACGCGCCACGCGCCCATACGCGCGCGCAACCGCTACGCGTGTGGGATCCACGTGCGTGGCAGTTGCCAGGCGCGTGCAACGCACGCGCCCGGACGCTGAAAGGCGCGCGTGCGGGGTACGCGCCTCGCGCGGGTTCTGGCGCGTGCTCGGCACGCGCCTGTGCGCTGGACGCGCACGTGCTCGGCACGCGCCTGACGTCCCCTCTTCCGCGGATTCTTTTTTCACTTTTGCCCCAATTTTTAAAATTTTTGCAATCATACCCTTGGCCAATTTATTTATTTACTGTTCTGCCCTTGATGTATTTATTTATTATATCATTTCATGCATTGTTATGAATATTTTATGCATGAAATTTAATGTCCAATGATTCATATAATTAATTAATTAGAGAGTAGCCACAGCATCTTTAATTAATTAAATTATATATTAAAAAAGCCTCCGGATCATATTTAGAAATGGACATTGATTGTAATTAATTATATTAATATGATGAATTTTATCTCACAGGAATTTTCATTATATTAATATGATTAATTAGGATGAAATATCATATTATTTTTCTTAATTTACCCACAGGGATTAAGAAAATGCATATAATATGGTAGTTTCTTTATGAAGTAATTATGAATCTATTTAAATTAAAAACTTAGCCCACAGGTAGTTTTTATGTTATGTGATTCATATTGTGACATGTTTACATTGGTAAAACATGATTTATTTATATTTGTCTCAAATTTTGTGACATAAGCATGATTATTTGATATGCAGTTTCGCAACCTGTGAATTTCTCTGAATTTAAGTTTGATGTTCCCGTACTGAATGGTGAGAATTATAAAATTTGGAAGGAGTCAGTTCTTCTTCAATTGGGGTGGATGGACATTGACTATGCTATAAGGAAAGACGAACCACCTGCTCCTATTGATTCGAGCACTCAAGCTGAGATAGCTCTTTATAACCAATGGGAGCGGTCCAACTGCGTTTGTGCCATGTTTATAAGAGCTAAGATATCTCCAAATATTCGTGGTTCAGTTGCTCAAAGCATAACAATGCTAAGGCTTTATTGGAGGCTATAGATGCGCAGTTTGAAAGTTCGAGAAGGCGCATGCCATGACCCGATTATGAAGTTTTCATCATTGAAGCTCACTAGTGTTAGAGGTGTGCGTGAGCACATCATGCAAATGAGGAACATTGCAGCTCAGCTTAAGAACCTTGAGGTTGAGATATCTGAATCATTCATTGTGTATTATATTCTGAACACTCTCCCACATCAGTATGCACATTTCAAGATCTCTTATAACACACATAAGAATAAATGGTCTATTAATGAACTCATGACCATGTGTGTTCAAGAGCAAGAAAGACTGGTTATGGAATTGGGAGAAAGTGCTCATTTGGCAACACATGGAAATAATAAGGGCTATGGCAAGCATAAGGGAAAATGTAAAATACCTCCCCAAGCTGACATTAAGAAAGAATCCAAGTGTTTCTTCTGTAGACAGAAGGGGCATACAAGGAAGGATTGTGTCAAATTTAAAGCCTGGCTCGAGAAGAAAGGTAATCCAATCTCTTGTATTTGTTATGAATCTAATATGACTGATGTAAGTCACAACACTTGGTGGATTGATTCTGATCTACAATCCATATTTCGAATTCCTTGCGGGGTTTTCAAAACCACCGGAAGCCAGTGGGAAGTGAACATAGCATTTATTCGGGGAAACAAGATGCGTTCGCATGTGGAAGCTATTGGGACATATAGACTAGTTCTCAATAGTGGTTTTGTTTTAGATTTGGAAAAGACCTTTTATGTTCCTAGCTTTTCTAGAAACTTAATTTCAGTTTCAAGACTTGTACCTTTGGGATACTCTTTTAACTTTTCAGATTCAAACTTTTGTTTATCATTTAAATCTTAAATTGTTGGGAGTGGTATTTTGTCTCGATGGTCTTTTCGAATTAATTTACAAGACAATGCCTATTATGATGCGATGCATGTTCATGATAAAGCTGGTATGAAACGATGTGTTGTGAAAGAACATTCCTCTATGTTGTGGCACCGGAGATTGGGACATATCTCCATAGAAAGAATTAAGCGATTAGTAAATGATGGAGTACTCGATACTTTAGATTTTACTGATTGTGATACTTGTGTGGACTGCATAAAGGGAAAGCAGACTAACAAGTCAAAGAAAGGTGCCAAGAGGAGTACAGAAATATTAGAAATCATACATACAGATATTTGTAGTCCGGATATGGACTCATGTGGTCGAAATACTTCATCTCCTTTATAGATGATTATTCACGTTATATGTATCTCTACTTGATTCATAATAAATATGAAGCATTAGATGCCTTTAAAGTATTTAAGGCGGAAGTAGAGAAACAATGCAATAAGCAAATTAAGATCGTGAGATCGGATAGAGGTGGAGAATTCTATGGTAGATACATCGAAGATGGACAAGCACTGGTCAATTTGCAAGATTTCTTCAAGAGCATGGGATAGTTGCCCAATATACTATGCCTGGTTCTCCGGACCAAAATGGCGTAGCGGAAAGAAGAAATCGGACCTTATTAGACATGGTGCGTAGTATGCTTAGTAGCTCCAAACTTCCTAAATTCTTATGGACTGAAGCACTTAAGACGGCAGTGTACATATTAAACCGAGTTCCGACCAAGGCTGTCCCAAAGACACCTTTTGAGTTATTTAAGGGTTGGAAACCGAGTTTGCATCATGTGCGCGTTTGGGGATGCCCGTCTGAAGTAAGAATTTATAATCCACAGGAAAAGAAGTTAGACCCAAGGACCATAAGTGGGTATTTCATTGGATATGCCGAAAGGTCCAAGGGATACAGTTTTATTGTCCATCTCATACCACTAGGATTGTGGAATCAAGAAATGCTAAATTTCTTGAAAATGACTTGATCAGTGGGAGTGATCGACCAAGGGATCATGTTCCTAAGGAAGATCATTCAGACACTCAACTTTCCACCTCAAGTTTAAGATTGGTTGTTGCTCATAATGCCCCTTCAGTTCAGCCGGCTATTGAACAACCAATTGTTGAAATTCCACAACCTGCTGATATTGATCTAGTGGATCCAGTTGTTCATCAATTACCAGAAACTGTTGAACAACCAGTTGAGCAACATGCTCCTCAAGAGAATATTGATCCAACATTGAGAAGATCTGCTAGAACAAGGAAATCGGCTATTCCTAGTGATTATATTGTGTATTTACAAGAGTCTGACTACAATATTGGAGCTGAGAATGATCCTGAAACGTTTTCACAAGCCATGGATAGTGATAAATCCAATTTGTGGTACAATGCCATGAAGGAAGAGATGAGTCTATGGCATCTAACAAAGTCTGGGATTTGGTTGAGTTACCGATAGTGCGAAGGCTATTGGTTGTAAATGGGTCTTCAAAACTAAGAAAGATTCATTGGGTAACATTGAAAGATATAAAGCTAGACTTGTTGCCAAAGGATTCGCTCAAAAGGAAGGAATCGATTATACCGAGACTTTTCTCCGTATCTAAGAAAGATTCTCTTCGTATTGTTTTGGCATTGGTTGCCCATTTTGATATGGAATTACATCAGATGGATGTGAAAACGGCGTTCCTCAATGGAGAACTAGAGGAGGAGGTTTACATGAAACAACCTGAAGGATTCTCCTCTAGTAAAGGTGAGCATTTGGTGTGCAAGCTTAAGAAATCTATATATGGCTTGAAACAAGCATCCCGCCAATGGTACTTAAGGTTTCATGATGTTATCTCTTCATTTGGTTTTATAGAGAATGTCATGGATCAATGTATATACCGGAAGGTTAGTGGGAGCAAAATTTGTTTCCTTGTGCTGTATGTGGATGATATACTACTTGCAACCAATGATAAGGAGTTGCTACATGAGGTGAAACAATTCCTCTCTAGGAGTTTTGACATGAAGGATATGGGTGAGGCATCTTATGTCATTGGCATTAAGATCCATAGAGATAGATCTCGAGGAATTTTAGGACTATCTCAAGAAACCTATATCAATAAGGTCCTAGAGAGATTTCAGATGAAAGATTGTTCACCAAGTATAGCACCCATTGTGAAGGGTGACAGTTCAATTTGAACCAATGCCCGAAGAACGATCTAGAAAGGGAACAAATGTGCAACATTCCATATGCTTTTGCTGTTGGAAGCTTGATGTATGCTCAGTTTGCACTCGACCGACATTGCTTTTGCTGTTGGAATGTTGGGAAGATATCGAGTAATCTAGGTTTAGACCACCGGAGAGCTGCAAAGAAAGTGTTGAGATACCTTCAAGGTACCAAAGACTATATGCTTATGTATAGACGGACTGACAACCTGGAAGTGATCGGTTATTCGGATGCGGACTTCGCGGGTTGCATTGATTCACGAAAATCAACATCTGGATACATTTTCATGTTAGCTGGCGGAGCCGTGTCATGGAGAAGTGCCAAGCAGACTTTGACTGCTACTAGGCTGAGTTCGTTTCTTGTTTTGAGGCTACCTCGCATGGTGTATGGTTGAAGAGTTTCATTGCTGGGCTTAGAATTGTTGATTCTATTTCTAGGCCATTAAGAATATATTGTGACAATTCAGCTGCAGTTTTTATGGCTAAAAATGCCAAAAGTGGCAGTCGAAGTAAGCATATCGACATTAAGTATTTAGCCATAAGGGAGCGTGTTAAGGAGAATAAAGTGGTCATTGAACACGTTAGCACTGAATTGATGATAGCTGATCCTTTAACTAAAGGCATGCCACCGATGAAGTATAAGGATCATGTAACTAGTATGGGAATAGGTCCCATTATGTGATTTGTCGACATATGAACAATTTTTGTTGTATGGAACTCTTATTCAGTTGTAATGTTGATTCTCAATTTTTGTGTACACATTTTGTTGTTTATGAGAATAACATTTATCCTTGATTCTGGAATAAACATGAGGTTTATTCATTAAGATATGTTGTCACATATAGGCTGATATTAAAGAAATAAGATGCATTGTGATACATAGAAGGTATTACTCACTCTTAGAGGACATGTCGCCATGATCCATGTGTTTTGTTTCTTTTCTTTAAGCAAAAAGTTTTCGTGGAATTAGTTGAATGATTCGTATGATGAAAATGATGGGATCAAGTGGGAGAATGTTATTTATTTTTTTGTGATCCCATATTTATACCCAAAATTTTCTCCTAAAAATTACGACTATTCGACATGAAGTTTTCCACGCTTCGTGCCTTTTCGTTGGCAACCGCTCATCTTGATGGGAGACGATATATAAGGAACGTACGTTCATTTCTGACGGGTGATCAAGGTCTAACACAAAATCCTCACATTTAGAATACACCATCAGTACGTGAGGAAATTTGGTTAGTAGAGTGCGCCTATTGCTTTCTTGATTTTCAGGAGTTTCGACGAACGTGAATGCAAACAATGGCTGGAGGTTTGTCTATAAACGATCTTGGCTTCCGCATATGAATTATTTATGTCTTACAGCTCATCCCTTGCCTCCCACGAAAGGATTTAGATCATGATGATCCTCTTGTCCACCTGTTGAAATCACGCCTCAAGAATCTTGATACAAATGTTGGTGGTGGAATTATAACTTGCTTGCCTTTATTTTTTTCGAAGTGAAGCGTCTTTGAGTTAGAACCGATTAATTAGAAAAGGCAAAGGGATGAAGTCAGCTGCTCATCACCGTGTGACGCGGTGGGATCGATCACACACATTCGACATGAGGGAAGGATATAGCTCGTGAGATTTTTCTTTCAAGTTTGCTTCAAATCATGCGAAAGGAGCCCAAGTTTGCTATTTCACAAAGAAATGGGATTGTCATCTCACTTTGTCAAAGGAGTTGCCAGAGCCGGAGGGTTGCATTTCTTTAGTCTGCACCCCGGCACCAGCAGTCCCATCGGACCGAGATTCCAGCGTTGGCTGGGTTTGTTACTTCATCGAAAATTAGTTGTTCTTTCTCTTCTATTCTATCGTTATATGTTGTAACACGATTAGAGGTTTGGGGTCGTTTGTCTTTTTTATATATTAGTGAGAAAATTACTTTATTAGCTTTCTTGCTTTAGTATCATTCAGACTTCAAAACATCATGAGAAACAATGGCTGAATCTCCGTGTGAAATTTGTATTTTTGAAAAAGGAGCAAACAGCTACTTAGACAACTGAAAACACTTGGGCAAAAAGCAGAAATCAAATACTAAATCAATCAAAATCTTATCTTGCAAGGTCTGCAAAAGCTCTTGACTTGCTCAGAAAGCGTTCTCTTGCCATCTTGCAACAGAGATTCAAACGCAATTCCAACAGAGAACAGGACATGGGCAACAACTATTTGAGAAGTGCAGCTTTCAGATAGAAGAGCGAAACAATCAATCTATTGGAAGGTCTGATGAAGTCAAAAAACTGCAGAAAATGTTTGAGTAGCGTAAGAATCACAAGTTCACGTCTGATCAACCAGTTGTACTTAGAGAGTTGCTATTGGATTCGCTAGCCATTGTCCATCTTAGATTTCTTTTAAGTATTAAAGCACCAACCTATATGGAATCCCCTAAAAAAGGCAGCATAACGCATCATATTTGACAGACTTTGATTAACGATAATCAATGTGACGTCACGGGATTTTGCTAAGAAAAATCGTCTAAGTTTCATAGAGTCGAATTTGATGTGTGCGCACAATAATTATTAAATAGCCTATAGATATGTAGAATTAAAGAGGGCAACTGTGAAAAATTGCAAACCTCTCTTAGCCGTATAGAACTTTTAATTGATGATCCATATAAAGTTGAGTAGGTTCAAACCTACCTAATTTGTTACCTCTTTAAAAACTCGCAATCAATAAATCCACTAGTGCTGTGTGATAATATTTGGATATGCGAGTAGACCGGCACTCGCACTAAGTAAGATCCAGGATAGACGTGGGGATTTAAAGCCATCACCAAATGAATGAAAGGATGAAAATGAAGTTTCTACACCAAGCTCAAGGCAGGATCACATGTAATTTACAAGCTTGAAGCGTGAGGCCGGGCACGGAGAAATGCCCTTTCCGGCCATGCCCAAGCCCACTCATTACCTACAAGATTCATCACTTTTACCATTCAACCAAAGCAATATCACAACACTGTCACATTCACATTTGCTCTCTGCACAATGAAGCACAAAAGGTGCTCACGTTTGAAGCATCTAGCTTACATTAATTGCAAAACCATGTTTACATATAAGTAAGACGTAGCAAAGAATTCCAAACTTGCTGAAGATTGCGCCTCTGCAGCGTAGGATGACATACCGTCGTCTGTGACCCGAGCTGAATGATCCCGCCTTGGATAGCTGATGTCGAGCTAAGCACCCTGTGATCGAAACCAACACGACATCCCCCCGCAGCCCTAAAGGCAACCCAAATCGTGGGAAATCCTCTGGAGGGGTGGACCTAGTTTAATAGAGTCGGCGGCATTGCTAATTATGTGCAGATCGATCCATGGGTGGACCGATTATATGTGAAATCAAATTATTAATCCTTCAATATAAGATGGTGCCGGGCTTGAGCAGATCAAGAAGGGAATTGCGAGTCCAAACCTACTCATTTATGCTTATGCCCCGATAGACCGCCCAACCTATGATCACATCTACTCATTGCATATCAGCTATCTAGTAGTAATTTTTAAGAATTCAAATCCAATTGAGTTCTTGAAAATATCTCAATGCTTGATTTATTTTAGCTTGTCCATACCAAACTAATAGGCAAAATAATAACCAACCTTTTCTAATTGAACACAAAACGGATGGTTGTTACATTCTAGTAACTCGCATGGCCATACCGATCCCTTTTATGGGCCTTTCAACAATAACGCGAGCAGATGATACCATGGCAAAATTGTTGAGTCCTTGATGAACCGTTGGATGACTGAGATGACTCTCAGCTGTTGACTGATCATCCTCAATCGTTGGACCATTACAGGCTGATTGTCAGGCATCTGGTCTTAGTCGATAATCACACTGCCATGGAAGGGTGGAAATGCCCCTCTTTTTTGGTAGCTCTGTACTTTGGCGGGGGGAGCCAGGGGTCTTGGAGTTCAGGTGCAGTATTGTATCATCGAAGGTTGTTCCCTAAATAAAGCAGAGGACATTCATCCATTGCTTTTTGTTGGTAGACAACAACCCTTGTCCTACTTAGACTTGGTCCATTTCTCACCTGGCTGGGATGGGCAAGAAATCTACTTTGTCAAAGATTAGAGCCTAGAAATTTGCTCGAAGGTAGACATAGATAAAATCTTCGTTTTATTTTCATTGGATGATGTTTCCATTAGCATCAAGCCAAGGAAGAATTGAAGAAGTGCACAGTGAAAATGTGAAGTACAGGACCACCCTTGCTGGTCTAGTCATGAAACCAAAACAAGCTCCATTAGATTAACGCATGAAACCAAATTCAACAGACAAGTTCAAGGGCTTACAAGAGCGTCAACAAACAAAATCAAAATAATGCACAAAATCCAGACAACAATACAACAAGGAGGATAATTTCTTCTTTTTTTTCCTGTATGCTGGGTGGGGTGATGATTCAGATGAAGAAAATGGATTTGACCCATTGGGAAAACTTGCCAAACACCCCAAATTTTCCTCAAGGGGCTTTGTGGGCCTAAAGCTTCTTGTGAATGCTGAATCAAAAAAGCTCCTAAGGCGAGTCACTCCCTAAGGCCAGCCAAGGTGTTGCAATTATGTTTTCAGGTCTTACTTTTCCTGATTCTTCTGCAGGAAAATCTCAATTCATAAACAAGAAGTGCTCTTAAAAAGTAGAAGCAAAGTGGCAATGAGAAATGAAAACACCACAACACGAACAGGATTTAGAAACAAGCAGCACACACAACAGCAATACAAAATCCACGGTCACGCAGCATTTTTATTTCTACATTGGTACAACCATTCTGAAACACGAGGGAGATTTCATTCAGTGTTCACCTGTGAAGCCTTCATATCCTTCACCTGCGGGAAAGTACGGGTTTTCCAAGGGCTGGCTCTCCATCGTGTAAATTATAATTCTGGTATGTGTTCAAAAGTTTGATAATCATCCTTCTTGTGGTCCACTCGTACCTTCTCATAGAATTCATGAGATAGTTCAAAAAAACATTAACTTTTGAATCGTGGGGATGTGTTTGATGCCAAATGTAACCTTTCCAACCATTCATGGCGACTGATGGTTAGGTCTTTAAGACACAGCATTGTTCCCTTCTCCAAATTCATTGGTCTGAGCTCCTCTAATTCCTCAAGCAAGATCTTGAGCTTTGGAAACTACCCTTTCTTGAAATCCAATTGTTATCCATCATAAACCAGAGGCAGTTCCAGCTCTACTAGCTTTGGCAATTTTTCGAGGGTTAAAAGGAGATCTTCCTCCAAGTGACTCATTCTTAATAAAATTTATGTCAAACATTTACCGGAGGATATCCAACCTGGCAACTTCTCCAAATAGCCATGTAAGTAGAGATGTTTAAAATACTTGGGAGGCAAGGAGATCAAGTATCTCGTTCTTGTAAAGTGCATGTACATTGAGAGACTTTAGCCACTTTAAATTCTAAAGGGAAGTGCACAACTCACCTTGTTCCTAAATCAACTTGGTGATTCCCAACCGTCTTAATTTTTGTTAGATTCCCAAGATCTTTCAGTGGCTGTTTGCTTCCACGAAACAGAGCTTTTCTAGGCACTTGGGTCCTCCGACTCTCTGCACAATGCCTTGAAGCCAATTAGCTCGTAACTCTCCATCAAGGGGGTCTTGCTCGTGATGATTCTTTCCAGTCCTTCAACCTAGGTAATTCAATGACCAAGCTTTGTTTCAGATCTAAAAATTCTAGATGCGTAAGCATTTCTATGGAGGCTGGGATTTATTCAATTAAGGTATCTCTTAAGCTCAAGTACCTGAGAAGGATTAGCTCGAACAATGCAACACCTTGAGAAGCTTAAACTTGAATGGAAATAATGGATTCTCAGAAGTCCCCATTGTCGAAGCATCGGATGAAGAGAGATTAAACACGAATAGAGAATGAAGTTGAGAGAGTTTTAGATCAGTTAGAAATCCGACTGTTCCTCGTTGGATGGATAGGTGTCTTTTAGGCCAGTTGGTGCTGCCCACACTACTAGTTGTCCTTAATAGGTCCAAATGATTAGAAAAGGAAGCAGAAATCTCTCGCAAATGGTCATCCACTCGGAATGTGGAGAGCTCTCAATCACTTCTTAATTCCACGGGATGGATGCACTTTATATCAAGAATGTCATTGAAAAGACAGCGACTACTTTTAGATCAGTTAGAAATCCTTCTGCTGCCCATAGACGAGAAGCTCTGTTGCAACTGATCTCGCTATTCTCGGGGAAAATGCTCATGTACAAAAGGCAAAACGGACAGTCGTCATTGGAAAGGATCTCCAGTAGGTTATCTGAGGACCCTCCGCTTACCAATATATGCCATCGTTCCAGAGTTGTCCTTAAGAAGCAACCTGATCAGCTGCTCCTTATGACCGTGCAATCCGATCGGATCACCTCCTTGGGTCAAACCTGAATCCTTGGAGGACTTTCCATGACAGAACTTCCCTCCCCTGTTTTGCAGTGCCTTTTGGAGGTAAATCCTTCTTCCTCCAATGTTTTATCATCAATATTGGGAGCAAATACTCCTTCTCGTCTCCTAAGGGCATCTGGGCATTTGCAAAATGTTTCGGAAAGGGCGTCCTGCCAAGACCTGAATCAATCTCGGCTAAAGTTGCCCTACTGCCCAAGTAGTTCAGACGTCCGTTGTTAATGCGTATAATCTATTTTCGCGTCTTCTAACGCAGCCAAATATCGATCAAAATATCGTAGAGCAGATCCTTCCAGTTTTCAAGGAGATCGCCATGTACCAGTGAAGGCCCACCTTGAGCCGAGGAGCCCTGCAGGTGAGAATTCGCTGAGCAGATCCTTCTCCTTCTTTATCATGGGATTTGCCCTTGCGTCGAAAGACCACTCTCTCTTCCCCTTCTCTGGTGTCTGCCATCTTCCCTTGCCATCACACCAATCCAGGGATCTAGAACTCAGTTGTTGCAAGGAATGTTCGATCAGGAATAAGAGCGTGAAGGATCGATTATGAAGAAGTCCTTTGCCATCAAAATTCAAATCAAGGTCTTCAAGGCATATCCGAAGTCACAATGCAGAGGGTGGACTATATTAGGGTAGATAATCTTCGTTCTAGTCACCCTTCTCCCCCCTTTTATATTTTAAAAGGAGAAATGACTAAGTAATAGTTTTTAGTCTACGACTACGCCTAATGGGGAGGATTTCCTGACCAACTTTCTCTAATCTTTTCCCGCCTGGATCACCAAAATTTCATATTAAGAATAAATGGCAAAATATAGCGTTCCATCCCTTTGAAAACCTTTCAATAATGTTACCTAACAAATCTCATATATATGACAGAATCTAAGAAAAAGGAAATCTTAGAATGGAATGGGTCGGTGATAAATGTTGCATTAAGAGATTCATTTTCTTTTTCGCACTTAGGATAGTTAGAAAATTAAACGATAATCGCTACTTTTTTTTTTTTTTTTTTTTTTAAGTATAAGAAATGGATCATCAGTATGCTTGTGAGTCTCGTCCATTGGTGTACATGCTTCATGCTCAATGTTGTCACTTCAGTTGCAATTGTCGCACAGGTGGGAAGCTGCGACTCGAGAAATAAAGAAAAGAAGATGAGCAGTAACAAGGGAAGAGAGAGAGAGAGAAGAAATGGAGAAAAAGAAAAAAATAAGAAAATTTTAAAAATTAAGGGTGCATTTAATAATATTTCTATTTTTGGAAATAATTTATTTTGAGAAATAATTATTCTTTATTTATATCACCTGAAATAGTTTCTAAATAAAACAATGTGTTTAGTAACAATACAAAATTTATATTCTTGTAATAGAAAATGAATATAAATGCATTTGGTATAGCCCATAAATTTTTTTATGACGTAGAATTTCTTTTTAATTTTTTAAATATTTTTTATATGCATTTTTTTTTATATTCTTTTTATATTCTTTCTTCTTCTTCCTCATCTAGCTGGTTGTAGGGCGACAGATGGCGGGCGGTGGCAACGAATGGCAGTGATGGACAGCTAGGGTGAACGGTAGGTAGTGGATGACGATGCAAGATGGGCAGCATGCGGGGTTAGTAGATAGCTAGGGGTGGCGAGGAAGAAGAAGAAAAGGAAAGAAACCGACTCATTTTTATATATTATTTATAGAAACAAGAAGTTACTTTTTTCTATTTCTTATTTCCGTTCTAAATTCATTCTCCAACCACTTTTCTATTCTAGTAAATAAAAAAATTAACTAACATCATCAGACGAATTTTTGTTCTTTTTATATTCTAAAGAACAAAAGAACAAATAAACAAGAACGTTACCATGCGGTGTTTAAACAAAATGGGTCATCTCATGAAAAGTGGCCCGCATTAGATCGCTAGTTGTGACTCATAAGATAACTAATGATGAGTGGATTACCACGTTAGAAATTGCAAGCAAGATTTGGGCAAAATAACTTGATTGAATTTCACTTAAAGGTTGAGAACGACATTGGTTTAATCAAAAAGTTTAGAATTGAATTTTTCATACAATAAGCTTAGAAATGAATTTGCAAACTAATTAACTATCTTCAACCTAGGTCAACATATAATAAATGTCCCAAAAGATTTGTTATGACTGGTGAGCAACAAATTAAAACTCATTTAAGGTCTTTAAAATTCATTAGAGATATAATCTAGCTGACTCTAATAACTGCTCCGTGACTAATGTTGAAAAGGCAAACTTAAACAATTCCAAGATGCAAATATTAATTTGCACTTCACAATTGCAACAAATTTTGCATGGTCAATGAAGTGTTGGCTGCATTCCGGGAAAAACAACTGAAATGTCGAGAATTGTTGAATGGGCTAACCAAGAATATTTTGATAACAACATCCAGAAACAAAAGCTGTTTTCCTACTTAATTCTATTTTTTAGAATGAAATATTTTTATAGTTGTGTTGCTTTTATGATTCATTAATTAATTTCATTAATATTCAATTGCTATATCAGTACCTACTACAAAATTTTATAAGGCCATTGTTGATTCTTAACCTTAGATAGAATCTCACCATCCTAAGGTTCTATCTATGTTATATTTTTGGATGATATTATGAGGACCGAGACTTACCCAATAACAAAAGATCCACACAACAAATAATTAATGACTAGTCAGGCAGACTTATTCATTTGTATTTTTCGTGCCAATTTCCTCATGCCCCTGTCCTCATTTCGTTGGGAAAGTGAAGGACTCGATCACATGTCCCAAATGCGTTCTTCATATTAACTTAAGGATTTGTTTATTTCATGAAATAAACATTTCATAAAAACTTTTTTTTTTGAATCTTCCAACTTTAGTTTGCTTAGAAAAATAAGGAGGTTGAGACACCTAGAGTGTTATAACTTGGCACGGAGGGACACTTAAGTGCCATAACTTTGAAATGGTACACTTAAGTGCAATTATCGGAGTAAAATGGAATACTTAAGTGCCAATTCGGCCAAAAATCGGCCAAAATGCAGACATGGCATTTTCCGGCGACATGCTTAACCGATGTGGCAATTTAAAAAAAAAAAAAAAACACACATGGAGGAGAAAAACGACGTCACCCCATCCACTGTGCTTTGGCCAAACTAAACGACGTCGTTTTGCTTATTTGGATTTTAACCTTTTGTCAGTTCACACCAGATCTGATGTCCTCTCCATCCATCGCCGTTCACAGCTTGCCGTTCGTAGGTCATCACTCGCTGTCGTCACTCACCGTCGTCGCTCACGGTTGTCGATTTGCTTAGGTTTTCTCTCTTCTTCCTCTCCCCTATGGTAAAATTAGGGCTCAGACTCATTTATTAGAGCTCGAACTTGAAATTTGGGGGTCGACTGGGAAAGCTCAGGCTTGGTGTGAGATTTATGGCTCAAATGTGGTGCTACAATCCTATTGGGGGGGTTCGAATTGACAGTTTAAGAGCGGCCTTGAAATGTAGGCTTGGTGTAGGGCTCGGCAGGGGGAAAATTAGGGCTCGGTGTAGGGCTCGACGTCACCTCATCCACTGTGATGTGTGATTCATTCAGGGTGTTGAATTGTGATGTGCAAAAATAATTTGTAGTGGTCGGATGTGAAATGTGCGATGGTGATTGGTGATTGTTAGGGTTCAGAGTATTAGACTTTTGACATGTTCGAATCGAATCTCTTGTTGTCGTGGGGATGGGGACTTTTGGGTATTTTTTTAATAAATTGCATTGTTGAGGACCCATGTTGAGGGATCTCTCTATATTTTAAAGGAATGTGACGGCATAATCAAAGTAGTTATCGGGTCCCATCTCTATTTGTCCTTGTCCTAAGGCCTCTTTTCAAGCCGCAGCTGTCGTCTAATCTATGCATCTTCCCTCTTTCTTTCCTCTTTTCTTTAATAAAGAGTGTAGGGACCTCCACTTGCAATTGTCTGTCCTTTGTGAATGTGGTCCCAAAAGTTAATTGTATATTTGTTTTCTTTTGTTGCAGAAATGGCAAGTAATAAAGACCATGTTGCTGTTATCGTTTACTATGGTGGGGATTTTGTGATTGGGGAGGATGAGTGGGAGTATGAGGGAGGGAATGAGGGTACTATCTTTGTAGATATAAAGAATGTATCTTATATTGGATTTGTTAGGGATATAGTAACATTTTTGCCTTGTAGAGTACAAAAGTTACTGTACTGTGTTCCTGGGAAAGGCTTAAGAGATGGTTTGAGAGTTTTGGAAGATGATAATGGTTTTAGGGATGTCTTATATCATTATCTTCATGGCGAAGAAGCGAAAGTATTTGTTGAAAACAATAGTAATAGTGAGGACGAAGATGATGACAGAGATAACACCCAAGTAGGAGAAGGAGGAGATGGTATTCAAGCTAGTACTGAGGTTAGGGATGAAGTAGGGCATGATGGACATGATGGGGAGGAGAGGGGCGCAGATGCTGTTCACCAGAGCGATTATGACATAGGTGATGTCACCATCACTGAATTAGATTGGGAAGTAGCTGAATCTAGTGATGGTGAAGATGACGATGACGATGAAGGGTTGGCTGCTGAAGTTGAAAATTTATTAATCTTAAGTGACGCCGACGATGAGGAGCTTACACAGTCAAGGAAAAAACAAAGGGACTTTTTGTCAGGTAGATTTGCAACTTTGCATGTAGCTAATGAAGTTCCAAACAAAAACAAAGGCTCTGCAGATGTTGGTGTTGCTGGCCAGGTCCTGCAGACAGATTATGAAGAAAGCATCGACATCGCAACTTCCCAGGACGAAGTTGAAGAAGATCAACGAGTTGTGCATAGAAGGAAAAGCAAGTTTCCTTCCTATGATCCATCTGTTGCCTCTCCTACTTTGTTAGTAGGTATGAAATTCCATGATGCAATACAATTTAGGGAAGCTATACTAAAGAACTCCATTGCTGCACAAAGAAATATGATTTCATTAGAAATACGAAGAAATTTGTAAGAGCTAGGTGTTCACAGCAAAACTATCCATGGAAGATTTACGGCGCGTTTGTTAAGAAGAGTGGATCTTTCCAGATTAGAGCCTACCAAGAGGAACATACTTGTTACATTAATTTTCAAAACAAAAAGGTAACAAGTGCATGGTTGTCCAATCACTTCTTCGATCTGATCAAGTTGATGCCGGAGATGAAAATTACTAACTTTAGGATGCTGGTGAAGGAGTGTGTAGGCATCAATGTATCTAGGAATCAGTGCAAAAAAGCAAAGTAAAAGGTGATAAAGATACTTATTGGTCAGTATGCTAAGGAATATGGGCAGATGTGGGAGTGTAGGCTGCAAAACTCTACAAGTGGAGTATATGTAGAGGTGGTTGAGAGACCGCTCCCTGATCATGGGACCAAGTTCGATAAATTCTATGTGTGCTTTGATGCATGTAGACGAGGATTTTTAGCTGGTTGTAGACATATTATAGGATTGGACGGGTGTTTCTTGAAGGGCTTGTGCAAGGGAGAATTGTTGGCAGCAATTGGAAGAGATGCGAATAACCAAATGTTCCCACTAGCTTAGGCTATTGTAAAGATTAAGAAAAAGGACAATTGGTCCTGGCTCTTGAAAAATCTAATGGTTGACTTGGAGATAACAAACGGGGAAGGGTGGGCATTCATGAGTGACCAACAAAAGGTAATGCTTGCTTTTTGAAAAATTTAGTCAATAGTTTGCTTTGTAATATGAACATGTAAGGACCTGCTTCAGTTGACAAAGGAAGGATGTGCTACCCTATTTCAACTAGAACCGAAGCATTGGTGCAGGGCATTATTCAGTGAGGAGTTCAAGTGAGATAACGCCGACAACATTTGCGAATTATTTAATTCAAAGATAATATATGCCAAATGTAAACCAATCATCTCAATGCTTGAAGATATACGAGTTGCGGTTATGACTCGGCTGCAGAAACAAAGAGATGAGGCTGCAAAGTGGACAAGACAATATGGTCCTAGGATTGCCAAGAAATTGGATGAGAACTTGGCTGCAAGTAGGCATTGTCATCCCATTTGGAATGGAGATAACGGATATGAGATAATGAAGGGTGCTGATAAGTATGTTGTTAATCTAGGAAGTAGGAAGTGTTCATACAAAGCATGGCAAGTAAGTGGAATTCCATGTGCACATGCCATATGTGCCATCTAGTTGAAGGGCGACAATACAGATGATTATATCGATGATTGGTACCATAAATCAAAATACCTTACTTCCTATCAGTTCATGATGCAGCCAATTAGAAGTAGCAAGTTTTGGGAGCTCATGGATCATGAAGCACCTCAACCTTTGCCATTGAAGAAGAAAATTGGAAGGACAAAACAAAGACGAAGAATGGCGGAGGGAGAGGTCTCAAGTCAGCAAAGAATGAGCAGGCAGGGTGCAAAGATAATGTGCTCTTATTGTCACCTAGCAGGTCACAATATTAAAGGTTGTCAATTGAGGAAGCAACAACAATTGTTGAGGCAAGATAAAGGGCCTAATGAAGAAACAGTTGGAGAAATGCACACAGCAGGGCCAAGTGAGTCGACTGTTCTTTAGTCAACAAGTAGAACCCCAGTAAGTCATGAAATTTATTTTTTATGTAACTTTGTCGTTTATCATAAACATGTACATAATATCCTATTTGGCATTGTATGTAATGTGTCTGTTAGGTCACAAAAAGAACCTTAGTAAGTCATGAAATTGAACAGCTTATTCAAAGAAGGCAAGGTAGAAGACAGCCAGGTGAAGGATTGGTCCAAGAAGCATCACGGCCAGCTGAAGGATTAGCCCCAGCAGCATCACGGCCAATTCATTCGACTATTCTTCAGCAGCGAAAGAAATACCTAGTGGTAAATTCAACCATTTGTATTCAGTTTTTCATTTTCTTTATATTATTATATGTCTCGATGGTGTCTTTTGCCTCTTTCTCAGGTTCAAAGAAAGCAAGTTGGAACTCAACTGCCAACTGAAGGGCCATCACAAGAGCCACCTCAAGGATCATCACAGGGGCCACCAGAAGAATCACTACAAGGGGAACCACAAGTACTACCACCAGTACCACCAGAAGGCCCAACAGAAGGAGGTGTCACTGAAGTTGAAGGGCTACATAGAAGGACAACTAGAACAAGGCCAGGTGAAGGGGCAGCTACACAAAGGCCATCTAGAAGACGCCCAGTTGAAGAATTGGTCGAAGAAGCCCCGGCTGTAGCTGAAGAGCCTAAGAAAGCAAGAAAAAGAGCTAACAAATCACAAGTTTCTGAAAGTGAGGCCCCTATTCAAACAAGATGGGCACTTGGGAAAAGGTTAAGACAATATGGCTATGGCTTTTATACAAATAAGCGTCCTGGAATAGTTATTCTCAACGTAAGTTTTATTGGCTGCATTTAATTTAATTTATGCTGTAGACTTTTTTGCTGACAATTTATTGTTTTTTTGTAGTTTGGGAGAAGTTAAGAAGTTCTTATCTCAGGCTCAACTCAAGAATCAACGGCTGCACCAACAAAAAAGAAAACATCAACTGTGCCAACAAGAAATAAGAGAAAGAACCCAGTTGCAGCTCCAGCTCCAGCTCCTTTTGAATCAATTCGACTGGGACATTTGTAACTCCATTTGAGTTAGTGGATGCGAGAAGGTTGAAGAAGAAGTTGCATGTCCATTTGGAAAGAGTGCAAGAATTATGAATTAAGTGAAATGCTCATCGAAAGGAGCACAAACATGGGGTGTCGTGCATATTGATTGATGAGATGAGATGTGATAGGATTTATGGAGCTTAGGAGTCAAAACAGTTATGTAAACATTAACGTTATAATAACACACTTGCTATGGATGGTCATCTTTTTCTTTTTTTTCCTTTAGTTTGTCATTCATTGATGTTGTCAGACTTAATTTCAATATCAATGAAATGATCTTGCGCTACTTGTCAATTTATGTTGTTGTTGTTTGTCATGAATTCTACTTTTACTTGCTGTTGCTGCTGTTGGTGTTCTGTGGTGATAGCACTAGCTGGTGTATCTGGTGGTGGTGGATGGTGATGTTTGGTGGTAGTGAGTTTGTTGTTGGGTGCTAATGTGGTAGTTGGGGTGCTGGTGTGGCTGGTGGTGATGCCCGGTGATTATGGGTTTGTGGTGGGGGTTATAGGCTTAAGTAGCTGCACCTACACCTAGTACAAGTGTGCAGTTTGCACATTTTACACCATGTGTACCGGTGTAAGCTAATGCAAGGCTCAACTTGCATTAGTACCTAGTGCAGCAACACCACCAGCATGGTGGTGGCTGGAGCGCCTAGTGTGTAGTGTGGCTAGTGGTGATGGTTGGTGGTGTAGCCAGTGGTGGTGGCTGGCGCAATTTTTAGAAAAAAACCCACAAAAAAATTGGCACTTAACTTGTCATATTATAAAAAACTTAGCACTTAATTGTTCACTTTTAACTACAAGTGACACTTAACCGATCACTTTAATAATAACTTGACACTTAAGTGATTCTTTTTACATTGTGACTAGCAATTAAGTGATTACTAAATACAACTTATGGCACTCAAGTAATCACTCATATTTGTCTCGTGTATATGTTGGTCTGCATCAAAGCAAAGAAGATGATTCTGCATCAAAACAGAGAAAATTATGGTAATTCATTAACTTATGGCAACTCCATATGACAGCACAAACAACAACAAAGCCACAATAATCTTGTGGAACAACACAAACTTCTTCGGATATTTCAAAAAGAAAAAAGCCTATGTTTAATCCAGAACAACACCATTTTTAACTATGGCAGTCGGAGAAATTTTTTCTCATTTTCAAGTATTTTACATTTCATTATAAAGTACAATAGACAACAAAACAACACTATAATAAACGCTTGGTAACACTTTCGTTCAATTTTCATCATTGAAGCTTCATCCTTGAAAGGTTTAGTTGAAGATGCTTGAGCGTGCATTGAGACTTCATTCTTGAAAAGTTTAACTGAAGACGCTTGAGCTTGCATTGAGTCAACATCATCCAAGTCGTCCACAAACACAGATGGAGATAGCTGTCTTTTATGAAGTAGATCCAATATCACCTCTGTGGCTCAGTCAGAGAACTTCGCATCGATCCATTTGAAGTATTTGCACTTCGACGCTTCTTTATATCGGGTGCATCCATAAAATTTTCTCCTGGGATTGATTTGAGTCCATGATGTTCTTCTTGGACTTGGTAACCTACAAAAACAGAAACGCTGGCCTTCTCCTTCACTTCGGTGAGAGGAAATTGAGGCGCTGCTGCAAGTCTTTCTCTCCATTTCCAAGATTTGACGAAGGAATTTTGGGCAAATGAAAATTAGGGTCCGAGACTTGGATTCGAGCACTTCAATAGGGATTTTGGCCGATTTAGGGTTATAGATTTGGGGCATTTGGGGAGACGACGTCGTTTTTGGAAGATTTGGGGCTTTTATTATGCAAATGACATCGTTTTTAGTGAGTTAGAACCGACTCAGCTCTCCAGGTGAGCCACGTAGGCAATAAAAAATAATAAAATATTGCCACGTAGGATTTCCGGCAAGGGTCACCAGAGGTGGCATGTAGGTGTCCCACTAGAAAAGGAAAGTGGCACTTAAGTGTACCGTTTTGAGGTTATGACACTTAAGTGTCCTCCTGTGCCAAGTTATGGCATTTGAGCTGTTCTTCTGCCGAAAAATAAGCCAACGGAAACCTATGCTTAAATTCAAAAAAAAAAAATATTTTCCTTTTTAAAAGTCAAAAATCATTTCCATAATGTAACTAGAGATTAACGCTTAAACCTAAAATTCTACACATGGACATGGAAACCTAATGTTGGTTCATGGGCCTCAACATCTAAGACCAAGTATCTAGCACTCAAGCCGGGGACCATTAAGGTGGGCCTATGACCTCAATGCCCATCGCCCAATCCCCAGTGCCTATGCTTGAGTCCATTGAGGAATAGCATGGGACCTTGGGGCATGTGCCCAAGGCTCTAGTGCCTAGGCTCAGGTCATTAAGGTTGAGCCCAAAGGCTAAGCACGAGATCCTAGTACATAAGCTTGCATACCGAACACCCAAGCTGAGGTCCACAAATGTCATGCCTAGGTTCTTATTGCTCGGGCTCAAGTCCTTAGTGCTCGAGCCAAGGTCTATCAAGACCAAGGCTCGAGACCCTAGTGTCCATGCTCGAGTCCATTAAAGCTAGGCCTAGAACCCTGATGCTTATGCTCTCATCCATTGAGGGTGGGGTTGGTACCTTGGCACTCGCGCCCCAGTCCATCAAAGGTGGGCCTAACACCTAGGTGCTAGTGACCCAACGCTTGGTGCCCAGGTCAAGGTTGATCAAGGCCAGACCCAAGACTGTGGTGCCTATACTTAGATCTCTAGTCCCTTATGCACAAGTTACTAACACCCAAATAGTGTATTTCTAGTTGGAAAAATCAAATCGGATTATTCATATCAAACTTTGGAATATATTTTTCAGCTCATTATGAGGTTTTAGCTAAACATTGAAAAAAATTGTTGTGTTCTTGAACACGGACTTCTTGGAAAATATTTTTGAAAATTTGTTGTATTTTCTGCAAAACAGATTGAGCTTTAGTCTATACAAGTGTAAAGCAAAGACTTGAGAAAAAGAGAAAAGAGATAAGGTGTAAAATCAAAAAAAAAAAAAAAGTAATGTAATTTAAACAAAACAAGGTCGTCTTTTGAAAAGTTATATAGATTAGATAACTAATCATGACCTGTAGGATGGTTAGCAATGAGTAAATCACCACATCAAAAAAATTTAAACATGATATCGGTGGGAGGACTTAATTGAATTTTATTAAAAGGTTGAAAACGACATTGATTCAGTTAAAAAGGGGAAAGTTGTCTAAAAAGTTTTAAATATATTACACTTTTACCAATTCAATCTTAAACTTTAATTTCACCACTTGAGTCATAAATCTTTTTTATGTTTTGCTAATTAAGTCAACCAATTTTAGCCAAAAATCGCTAATGTAAATGCCGATCATCTTATGTAGCACCACTGGCATTAACATGAACAATTTTGAATAATATATAATATTTTTCGCATTTTTGTTAGTTTTTAATTTTCTTGATTGTTATAGGAGGTCTAACTCAAATCTTACATGGAAATGCATATGCATGTTAGGAATTAAATCACTAAGGATCCTTTCCTTTAGAAGCTCATTTGAGTAAAGTAATTTATTTAGAGTGCGTCTCTGTATAGCATGTTAAATCTGCATATTTCTATTTCCTTTAATGATTTAGTCTATCTTAGAAAATTTGTATAGACGGTGCCCTGTCCTCGAGGATTATAATAGGTCTTAATCGATTCTTATGTGGAAATGCATATGCATGTTAGAAATTAAATCACTAAGGATCCTTTCCTTTAGAAGCTGATTTGTGCAAAGTAATTTATTTAGAATGCATCTCTGTATAGCATGTTAACTCTGCATATTTATATTTCATTTAATGAATTAGTCTATTTTAGAAAATTTGTATGGACGGTGCCCTGTCCTCGAGGTTATAATAGGTCTTAATCGATTCTTATGTGGGAATGCATATGCATGTTAGAAATTATATCACTAAGGATCCTTTCCTTTAGAAGCTGATTTGAGCAAAGTGATTTATTTAGACTGCGTCTCGTTATAGCACGTTAAATCTGCATATTTATATTTCCTTTAATAGATTAGTCTATTTTAGAGAATATGCATGGACGGTGCCCTGTCCTTGACCGTAATAATAGGTCTTTTGCATTCAATTCTTCCATGGAAATGCATATGCATATTCGGAAATAAAAAAGACTAATGATCCTTTCCTTCAAAAGAAAAAAACTACCATTGTTCGCATCTGAAGGGTCATGAGACCAACGCCATTTCTTCATTTTGCTTCTCCTATACATATATGTGCTCCAAGTTCAGCTATCTGACACAGAAAATAGAAGCAAGAAGCTTCTTTCTTTCTTTCGCAATTTCGAGATGAAAGACCAGAAATGCAGATTGTCTGCGACCACCTTGACGATTTTCATTCTTGGTCTCACTTGCATTCTAAGCATCTCCCCTGCTGATACTGCCACTGCAGTAGCTGATTCGGGTGGCTCGTTGTCAACTTATATAATCCAAGTACGAAAGCCAACGGACGAACATTTTGCTACTTCAATGGATCTGGATGCTTTATACCGGTCATTTTTACCTACCACAGCAACCAGCTCTAACCAAGAGCAAAGAATGGTTCACTCATACCGACATGTTGTATCCGGGTTCGCGGCCAAATTGACCAGCGAGGAAGCTAAAGCCATTCGGAACAGGGACGGTGTTTTGTATGTGCGTCCGGAGAGGGTGCTCTCTCTACACACAACTCGCACCCCCGAGTTCTTGGGATTGCGCCAAGAAGTTGGGCTCTGGAAGGACTCCAACTTCGGCAAGGGCGTGATCATCGGAGTATTGGACTCAGGGATATCTCCCCAGCACTCTTCCTTCAGCGGCGAGGGGTTGCCACCGCCCCCGGCCAAATGGAAGGGCAAGTGCGTCTTCAACGACGCATACTGCAACAACAAGCTCATCGGTGCGAGGTCCATCGTTTACGGGGAGTTCGAACAGCCATTTGATGATGTGGGCCACGGCACACACGCTGCCGGCACAGCTGCGGGTGCTTTTGTGAAGAATGCCAGCACGCTCGGTAATGCCAAAGGCACGGCCGCAGGCATAGCGCCTCTTGCGCATTTGGCAATCTACCAGGTTTGCTATATTAGGGGGTGCCTTGAGGCCGACATATTAGCTGGGTTCGATGCGGCCATCGAGGATGGTGTCGATGTGATTTCCCTCTCTGTTGGAGGAGATTCCTCTCCGTTCTTCGACGATGCGATTGCAAAAGGTTCATTTGCCGCCATCCGAAAGGGCATCTTCGTGAGCAGCTCCGCGGGGAATAGGGGGCCATACAACCAGTCATTGTCAAACGAGGCAACGTGGCTTCTCAACGTGGGAGCCAGCACCACAGACCGCAGCATAAAGGCCACGGCGCGGCTGGGGAACGGGAAGGAGTTCGATGGGGAAACCTTGTACCAACCACAAGACTTCGATTCAACGCTACTTCCCCTGGTTGATCCAGGACTAAACGGAGATGACTCCTCGGCCCTTTGCCTTCCCGGATCACTAAAAGACCGCTCGGACCTCAAAGGAAAAGTGATCGTGTGCTCCGTAGACTACGGCGGTGTTGCGCGAGTTGACCAAGGTCAAGAGGTCAAGGATGCAGGTGGTGCTGCCATGATCCTCGTGAACAGTCCTCTGGAGGGAGCCACCACCCTTGCCGATAAGCATGTCCTACCAGCTGTCCATGTGGGATATGACGTGGGGAGAGAGATCAAGAGCTACCTAAACACCACCTCAGCGCCAAACGCCACGATCCTATTCAAAGGCGCTGACATCGGGAGTTCGGTCGCCCCGGTTGTACCATCTTTCTCTTCCCGCGGCCCCAACTACCAAAGCAAAGGCATCCTCAAACCGGACATCATCGGCCCGGGTGTGAACATTCTCGCTGCCTGGCCAGTTAGTTTAGACAATTCTACGGACGGTAAGCACTCATTCAACGTGATCTCCGGGACCTCCATGTCCTGCCCCCACCTCAGTGGTGTGGCGGCACTGCTCAAGAGCGCACACCCCGACTGGTCTCCAGCGGCCATCAAGTCCGCCATCATTACCACTGCCTCCACCTCCAGCACGGAGGGCCAACCCATCTTGGACCAGTCGCTCAATCCAGCAAACATATTCACCACTGGCGCAGGACATGTCAACCCATCAAAGGCTGTTGACCCGGGTCTCATTTATGACATCGAACCGCAAGATTGCATTCCTTACCTTTGTGGGCTCAACTACACCGACTCCGAAATCGAGCTCATAGTTAAAGAAAAGGTCACATGCTCAAGCACTGGGAGCATACCTGATTACCAGCTCAACTATCCATCGATCAGCATGAGCTTTGGCAGTACGGTGACGAAGTTTAACGTGACGAGGAAGGTGAGGAACGTCGGACCTGCTAACTCGTCTTATTAGGTGGTTATCGACCCCATCATGGGTCTGAACTCAATTGGCGGGTACCCGAGTAATCTAGAGTTCACGAAGGGGAACGACACAGCGAGTTTCAGCGTTGACTTCACAAGGAATAAGACGGCAACCCCGCCCCTTGCTCAAGGGGCGATCACATGGGTGTCTGCTAAGCATTCAGTTCGAACCCCTGTCGCCGTTGTCTTTTAGTCATCACAAGGAGTGTATGTAACTTTTAGATTCTTCTGACGTAAAGTTGATAAATTTCAAACACGACAATTAGTTAAAGAATGTTCCGTATAAAATTCATTGTATATGTATCGTAAACGGATAACCTCGTCTACCCATGAATAATAAATGTGTTATACATGATTAAGTAAATAGGTATTTTACGATTTTAGAGCTAATTGGATGCAACTACATTTGAAATGTAGTGTATTTGTTACGCTGCAACCACATTAAGAAGATATGTAACTTGTGTGTTTGGCAATTGATAAGTTCTAAAGTTGGTAATATGACTTGTGTGTTTGGTAATTGGTAAGTTCTAAAGTTGATATAGGTGAGTCAACTTCTCAACTATAACTTTGGAAGTATTTGTGTTGACACCTAAACTTCACTTAGGTATTTTAAATTAGGGCTTAGTTCTTATTTACATCCATTAATTTGTATTTTCTTTTTGTTTCACTTTTTTTCGGAAAATAAATAATAATAATAACCAAAAAAGAAAATTAATAAAAACAAAAATAAGCAGTAGCCCAAGGGGGATGGGCCGGGCTAGGCCTTCGAGCCCAGCCCCTTCCGCTTTTCCTTTTATCCCCACACAGGCCCCCAGGGCCCAGCCTGGCCCTTCCCCAGGTCTGACCCCCTTCTCCTGTTTGTCTTCTTCCTCAGGTTGTCTTCTTCCCGGTTCGGATGAGCAGCACGCGCCGGAGGCCGGACGCGCGCAACGCCGGAATAGAGGACGAGACAGTGACGTACGACACAGCAGGCGGAGGGGACGCGTCTTCAATGCGAGGCGGCCTAACTAGAGCCGCCTCTACAGATGGGACGCCAGTTTGGCTGGCGGAGGCCATTCGGTGTGTGAAGGACCAGCAGCCGGACCTCCGTCGACCAGCCTTCCCCTCGCCTATAAATAGGCCGTCCATCTCGGTGCTCGACGATTTGCTCGAGATAGTTGGTTGTCGCGGTTGGAGCCTCGGTGATCGGCGGCGATGGTCTGCGGCGACGGTTGGCTGGATGAGACGTTGGTCTGGGTTAGGTTGCGGTGGCATCGGAGAAATCGGGCGGCTGGGTTACACCGTTCGTCGCCGCCATTGAGTCGCGCAGGGGAGCCACGGCGTTAGCGGAGCCGGGTACGGCGTAGGACACCTTGAGCTAGGGTTTCGCCCGTTTGGGCGTGAACCGAGTCGGACGTGGGTTGCAAACCAGGTAGTGTTTTTAGGCATAGCGGGCTGGGTCTGGACCACCTGATCCTTGGGCCGGCCTGTTTTCATTTTGTTCGGGCTTTGTTTTTTTTAAAAAGGCATATACTAGGCCGCGAGCCCAACCCGATCCGTCGATTTCAACAAACCAAGTTGGTCCCAACCCGAGAATCCAACCCGGGCGTTTTTTTTAAATAATATATAACATTATATTATAATAAAAAATAATATTTTAGTAATAAATAATAGTTTATTTTCAAAAAAAAATCCCATATTTTCCTAAAAGATCCAAAAAATAAAAATAAAAAAGCCAAAAAATGATTTATATTTTCAAAAAATAAAAAAATCCAAAAAAATGCTTTTTTTTGTTTAAAAAGAATAGAAAAGACCAAAAAAAGTGCTCTCCCTCCACAAAATGTATGGAAAATCCTTTGAAAATCCAAAAGTCTTCCGGTAGGAATAATAAGAATCAAAGTCTAGGTTGGTTGGTGAGCCTAGTGATAGGAGACTATCTAGCTTGGTTCGATGAGCACTTGTTGGGTTAAAGATTTTTTTGTTGCTAAATATTACGGCCTAAATGCTGAACTTTTGACCCTACTTCTTTGGATGGGTGTTCACCCCAAAGTGTTCCCGGACTGCATGCATACATCCGTAAGTAACTTAGTGCAACATGACATATTTCATTGACAGGAATCTAACAAAGAAAAGAAGGAGGGTTCCAAACCTATCAACTCGTAACAAGTTGCTAGATCGAAGATGGACATTCTCCTTTTTTCACTTTGAATCGAATTCAAAACCGGTGTGAGGCTGCTGGATGCTTCTAATCAATAGAATAGGAAGAGGAGCTAAAAATCAAAACTAGAAAAATGTTCGTTGATTCTCTTTGTTGAATTCTCACTCATCCAACTTCCTTATGATTCTCTTCCAGAAAGAAGTCAATTCTTCTTGGACGAGGATCTATTGTTCGTCATTCTATTCATACTGTAGTTAAGAGAAAAAGAGTCCCCAAGGCAATCACTCTTGTCTTTCTTGGATATGCTCAGTTCGAGTTAAACAAGATTAGGGATCGGAAGGGTATTAGTGATTAACTAATGTAATTAAGTCCCCGAACTTAGTTTTTCTGATTGTGCGAAGCAAATATTCCTTCCAATATTTTGCTTGATTTCTAATCGACTCACCCCAAATTGATTAGTGGCGACTCTTCAACTTATAGGTAAAAAAAAAATTACTAAACCATTAAATCATGAATTGATGGGCTTGAGAGTGCCTAGGCTAAGCCTAATGGATCTAGCCAAACCATTAACCTCTATAGGCCTGCCCTAATCGAGGGTGCCAAAAAAGAGGTCATGACAATTTGTACTAGATCTTATAAAAGCTACGGCACATATTTTCACAATAAAAGTTATTACGGAAAGTTGTATCAAATATGTTTAATTCATTTCTCCATGTTTATACATGAGAGCTCTTTTGATAAAATGTCTTGTTGTACAATAAGCTGTTCAAGTTCATGTTTGAGTGCAACGTTACGATGATTAATGACCAAGTCAGGCTCGATCAACCAGAGGAAATTGACAAGAGGATAAAAGTTTCTATAAATAAGAACTCCTCTTTCATATATACCAGTTCTAAGCTCACGCCATATATGAACATTTGCCTTTATCTAGCTTCTAAAGTAATCTTAAATAATATCAACCAACAATTAACTCCTTGGATAAATGGTAAAACAATTGGGATGCACATTAAGAAGCGCGAAGTGTCAAATGCGATTTTTACTATGCGATCAATTGGATTTAGGCGACAAAAAGAAAAGGTAATATCTTACGAATCTCTATTCTCAATGGAGGTTGCATACCTTTCTTCAATTTGGGAAGGTGGATTTAGTCTTACCTACAAAGGCTGCATAAAGAAAAAGCAAAGCTCAAACCCAACAAGTCTGGCATCAACAAGGTCTGGTGATGGCCGTTGGGGGAAAATGAAAATATTAGAAAAAGATAATAAAAAGATAATAAAAATTTCGAAAAATATTCAAATATTATTAAAAATTGTTCATGTTTTTACCAACTGCATCATGTAAGATAGCCAGTGTATATATCAATGATTTCTAGCTAAATTGATTGGATAAACTCAATTAAAAAATCATAAAAAAGTTTATGACTTAATTAGCAAAATTTAAATATTTAGTACGGAATTATCAAAATATAGTAAGTTTAGGGCTTTTTGATAATTTTCCCCAGCACAAATGTCCCATTCCTAGGATTGCTCTCATCTGGCTCGCCATTGTTGCGGTAACCGCTCTTATTTTTTTTTTCCCATGGCCTTCTCCGCTTAAGTTGCTTTTATGCACTCTTCCTGACATTGCTCGAGAGATTTCTCACCGTGAAACCCACCTTGTAAGATATTATAACGTACGTGCACAAATTTTAAGTGTAATAATGTGAATTGGGGTGGGAATAGCGAAGAGTGATGCGGCTCTTGGATGATTTGTGCAAATTTCTTAAAATTGACTTAAGCGCATTATTATTATTATTTTTTTTAAGGTTTTGGTTTCGATATCCAGACCTATGGAAAAGTTGTGTTAAAGTCATAACAGGTTATAGAGATTTGTCTTCCCTCTTCTCAATTTTGGATGAACTTTATGATTTATCTTTAGCTAGAAGCTTTGTATTTGGCGAAGAGTGATGCAGCTCTTGGCTGTTATTCTAGCAAATGTCCTAAAAAAGCTATGTCATTATTTGTTTGTACTATGATAGAAAAACATACTTGTGATAGAGATGTGCCATATCTCGACTTGGATGATTATTTATCCTCTTCTCCTTGAGACAGGTCCGAATCGATCCATAAAACTACATTTGCGAGAAGATGTTGCCTTGGTTAATGGCACAACTACATTTTGACCCAAAAAAGAAAGGAAAAAAATGGCACAACAACATAAGTGAGATAAGTTCATACGTATTTCTTTAATTTTTGTCTTTTCGTATTTGAGCATTCGAACTTTCCATCGATCATCAAGGATATTAAAATCTTGTGATTCATATATCATCGTACTTGATTTTTTATTTTTTATATATACTATAATTGAGTTTTGCACCAAAAAACATTTTGTATATCATCTTTACCAAAAAAAAAAAAAAAAAAAAAAACATTTGAGTAGCTATTGAAAGTGTCAAAAAAGAAGAAGAAGTGCTCTCAATCTTCGAGCATACTATCCTCCTTCCACTAATGAAAGCAGTTTGATCGAGGCAAACAGAATCAAGAAGATCTGCTCCCGATCTTTTAGCTATAATGGAAGTAATATGAACCTGCATATTATGTTGCAGCAAGAAAATAGGCCTATAATAACTTATTTTAGTGGGATTAGGCACCTTAAGAAATAACAAAGATCCTGTCAAGTGAACCCGTTGAAGGTATTCGTGTTTGTTGAATTGTTGATCTAATTTCTAGAAACTTCAAGGTTGATATTAGCTAGAAAAGATAAGAAAAATCCTTTAAAAAAAGAAAATCTAGCTTAGGTGGCAAAGAAAAGTGCAAAAACACAAATGTAGGATTCTCTAGAAGAAGAATGGCTAAACTACAATCTAGAATTTCCTAGATGAAACCCACATGGACAGCATTCTACATAAATCTAGAATGTTGTACTTAGTTGGTGAAGCACCCTATAAATAGGAAATGGGGTAGAGCGTAGAAGACCAACAAAATGTAACAAGCTCCTCCCCTTCCTTTGTACTACAACTAAAAAAAAAACTTTCTTTTGTTCCTTGTACTTTTCTTCTTCCACTCTCTTTTACACATTTTTATTATTACTTTGCCCTTGCCGACTTTGTCCTTAGTTCTTTTGCTCTCTTGATAATTCACATACAAAACACACCCTTACACACACATTAAACACACGCTTCTGCAAACACCAACGGTGTTCTTTCCTCTCAAATCCCTCTAAAGATCCAATTCCTCCCCATCTTCAACAATTAAATGTAGTGCTTCTAGTTTTGTCAACTTTGCAATGGAAGAGCAAAGATGCTCTACATCTTCACTTCTCAACTTTGAGATACCTAGCCTATGTAAATCTACCAGTGTCCCGAGTTCTTTTAGCAACCGTTTTCTTTCCCATTTATCTCCCCTCACTGATTTTAGCTCTATCATGCATAGTTTTTGCAATGATCTCAAGTGTCCTAATGCTGATGGGACCTTCACACCAAGCTTTCGGTTACTATCTGCATTCGGACTTTTGTCACACCTGTGCAAAGTTTTGTTAGCTTCAAATTATTATTTGGTAGTTCATGCATGAGGGCATTTTTGAGATCCCAGGTCTCCAGATGTGCAAGATCTTTTATGCCCGACGAAACTTTCCTTATGTTGGTACCCCTTAAACTTAGGTACCTAAGATTTTTCGACTGGAGAATCTTTTTAGGAAAAGAATTCAAAGAAACACGATTTTCTTTCTCCTCGGTCAAATGTCTTTGAACATGTAGCACCTTAAGCCTCTCAACCTTCTTCAACAATTCTTTCAAGGATTTTGGGTACACCTCTTTGGAGAAATGTGGGGAGCGAAGTTGTTTGATCAATGTGTTATTATTTATTTCACCATAGGTTTGTGAAAGGACAGGTACTGTACATTATCAAGCAATCCTTCTTCCGGTCGGGTAACAATCATCGCGATCCCTTCATCTTTTGAATTGGAAATTATGAGTTGATGTTGAAGGTTGTGAACACAGCAGGTTTTGACCCTCCCATAACTTGTTTTCTTTCCCCAAATTACATGACGTTCTAATAGCTTTTGCAAAGTTGTCCTTGGATTTTCCGAGACTGGATCATGCTTAGTAAATCCTTCTGCCATCCATAACTGCATCATGGTGGAGCACCTTATGGGATGATCTAACGGGAAGATGCTCAAGTAAAAAATATGAGCACTGACAGTGAGAAGGTGGTCCATGCGCAGAGTTATCGTTTTTCCATATGGGCCAACTTTGTGCCCTCTGGATAGTAGTTTTTCTCAATCCCGTAACTCAATTTTTTCCATTGAACAGCATAAAGTCACCTACAACATCATCATCTTCATTATCTTTCAAATGCCTACACGTCGCTAGAATCGTGAGTGGCAATCCTTGGCATCTTAACATACGCTCAAAATCAGGTTTAGGGATATCCTGGCGGAAATATTTCGGTGAAATAGAGAACAAGAATCATTCTCAAAATGGAAAACAAGCTTGAAGTCGTGGAAAAAATATTTTGGACTCTATAGCCCGGACATGAAGTGAGATAGTCTCTTGTCACGAGTTGTGACAAGCACGCTCGGATTAGTTTCATTTAATTTATTCTGGAGGAAAATGAACACATCATCTTTGCCCGCATCATCCAAGACAAGAACCCAGCTGAACCTTTGTTGGAAAGCGTCTTCGAGTTTAGTCGAGTCTTCTTGTTTGTTTAGCCCCTCCTCGGTCAAATTCCACATCGTTGCATTTTCTTTCATGAGCGCCTCCCCTATGTTGTCGGCAAATTCACAGGATCTTAAATCATCGATCCATACATAGTATTGGAAGCGAAGACTTACCCTTTGGTCACAAAGCACGGCGCCCATTAAACTAGTCTTGCCTACTCCTTGTGCCCTATGGACGAAAATCACTTTCGATGGAGTTCTCTTTGTTAGCCATTGGACCAGCTGGTCCATCGGCTCTTTGATACCCACTAATGCATTTGTCTTCTTACTTAAGGCATTGACTGATGACCCAACGCCGGCCCAGTGGGAATGGGCTTGGTTGCCGGGTAATCCCGAAATGAGCTTGTATGGGACTAGTTCTCCCAAGATTATTTTTCGTATGTCTTCAGCATTTTTTTGATATATCTTGATTTCTCTGCAAAAGTCTTGTGTCCGTATCTATGTCGAAGGTAGAAATTAAGACCTCTCCACCTCTCCTCGGAATTATGTCGCTTCATGTCCTCGATAGCATCTTGAGAGTCATAGACAAATTTCCATGCCCATTTTGAGCTTTTCATCGATGACCTCCTTTGAGTAGGCTTTTGCGAGAAGATCTTCGATCTGCTTGATCAAGTGAGGTCGTCAAGTTCATCTTCAACAGATTTAGCAAGTTTCAATTCTTTTTGCCATTCTTCCCATACAGCAGGAATCAGCGGCCCCAGACCACCCAACACTGAGGTGGGATCCATTTTCCCCTCCTTTGGTTGGATCAGACAGAGAGAGAGAGGGGAAGAGGATGTAGTCACCGATGGAAATGGCCTAGCTGGGCCATTTCTCCGAGCAAGTATTGATACAGACGAATCTTTCACGATGGGGATTTTGGGGGAGACAAAATCCCTAGAAGGGATTCTAGATGGGGATTTCGAGGGAGAGACTTTTTATTAATTGGAGGTGGCTTGATAGTGAAGGAGGAACCCTTCTTCCTTGGGCTCTTTTGGCCCCCCTCCCTTCCTCTTTATTTATGCTCTCTCCTCTCATCTTGATGTCGCTCACATTAGGAAGGGTACCGGCACTACACAGCCAGTGAAGAGAGAGAGGGGGGGCTTTCAAAGGGCCAAAGTAGAAGTTTGGGTCAAATCTGCTTGTGTGAATTTTTTTTTTACACCTTGGTGGATATGGCCATGTAATTTAATGTAAGAGAAAGTGCTACGTGGAAACCATTCAAGATTAGAAGAGAAACTATTTATTTTTAAAATCCCATTCTAGACATTGATTTTCTTGATTGTTCTTATTATCCCTCTCTTTTAAATACCACGTCGGAAGTCCTTCCCAAGCAAAGTCATTACAGAGAAGTCATTTATTATATGTAGATCAATTGATATTTTTTGTTGTTGTTATGTCGAATTAATTCCATAAAAAGAATCATCTGTGACATGCTCAAAATAGGATAGGTCACATCATTCAAATTGTTTGTTTTAGCTTTTGATATTATTATTTTTGTTTGTCGCAAGATGCCAAATAACACGCTTGCTTTCATACTGGTATTGAAAGAAAATTGTAAGATCATGGATGGTACTTGTTGATAATAGTTCAACTAAATAAGATACTTTAAGCTTAACTTGATATTTCGACCCCCCCCCCCCCCCAAAAAAAAAAAAGCTTAACCTGATAAGAATGATCTAGATTGGGGAGATAAATGATTTTTATCAGCTTCGAACATGGGTGAGAAATTTGCTGTGTTCGTTGTTATATATAAATTATAATTGTGTTCAAGATTGTGGCCCGACCTCAGATATGCACAAAAGCTTGGTTTTATCGGAGATTATTATTGATTTACTTGGACTCTAAAGCCATTTTGGATCTTCTTTTCAATAAAAATTTGGATGAATGTCATACTTTGCTACTTCTTGGGATATATCTTGATTCGTTCATGGAGATTGGAAGATCAAATTACATTATCAAATATATAGAACTGAAAACTTTTAGACTTAGTTGTATTTATAAATAAAGGTTTTGGACTAAAAACATTCGATTAATTGCATCAGTTGAAAGATTTAAGATTTTATTGCGTTCCTCATATAAGACCTAATAGATGTGTGCGATTTTTCTCCAAAACTTCTTAATCATGAAAACTAGCTAAGAGCACCCTATCTTGCTTTGGCTTGTCATTAAAAATAGAGTTGTTCATTTGTAAAACACGGTATTCTCATCAAAACATATAATTAATCAATCATTAATGTAGTAATATTTTTAACAATAAGAAGTTAAAATAATACTAGGAAGATGATGAACTTTTATCAAGTTGTATCAGTCTTTTAAGTAACAATGAGCGGTTACCTATCAAAAGATAGTATTGTCCTGCAAAATTAATTGTGTAATCTGGTTTGGAAATATGAACCATCATGTCCAAAAATCTTTTAAATAGCGTCCACTAACATATGCATGCAAAATAAGTAAGTTTTAACATCAAATTTTGCATAGGTAAAACAATCTAAAATCTATAGAAGTTCAAAAAAAAAAAAAAACAAAACTTGGTTTAAAAATAAATTGCTTCATTGCTTTAATTTTTAATTAAAGGAAAATAACAATGTGTTTTTGTTTGTTGGTGGCAGGAGTCTCTACCAAACCAACCACCCGCAAAATTTCCATGTGTCAAGAGAGTTTGAGATGATGCTAAAAAATTCGCTTATATCTCCTTTAAATTGAAAAGTAAGGAGAATGACTAATTTAAAAAAAAAAAAAGCGGAAATTAATTTCTACACTCTCCCGTGGCGCAACATCCTTTACTACACAGCGTATCTTCTTCGTAAACATCATTCACGCGTTGCCACCGCCGTGCCACCGCTAATGCTAGCCACCATATGTTGTTGAACCACCGCCGCCACCTCGTCATCACCATCTCCTTCGTCATCCATAGTCACCTTCAATCAAAAATGAAATAAAAAAATTCCAGCCACCATAGAATTTTCCTTTTTTTTCGCAGCCCCTCTTATTGCCATCATCGTCTTCTACCGTCAACCATCCAAGACCCCGCCGCCATCGACCATCGCTAGGAACCACCATCAAGAATCCTTAGCCACCACCAACTACAATGCCACGGGTAATGAACCTTCACCTTCTTGACCTGGAACTAATCCTTCGACTGCCTCAAACATCGCTAGAAACAACCAACGAAGCAATTCCATGGCCATAATCTTTGGGTTGTGATCAGATTTGAGGCGTTAGGCATCACTGTGCACATCATATAAGAACGAAGAAGATGGGGAGAAAAAGGGAAGGACAATATAGAGGAAATGAGAAATTGTAAGTTGGATGCCAAAAGTTGAGAAAATGTCTGGGCCCAAATATCACCGTAAGTGCGAGGCTCAATTCATGCCACCTTTGTATCAATATTCTGCTTTTGATCCAATTACCGACACCAATAAATTCATTACAATCTTAAACTTCTCATCGAGCGTTTTGAGAGAAATCAAATTCCTGCATTTGGTTCAATGCAGTCAAGGAAAATAAGAATGTCAATTAGATTCCACACGACATATAAATTTTCTCATAAAGTGTGCAATTAGATCGCCTAATAATAAGAAAAAGTACACTAGAGATTCCAAATCTATTGTGCAGCAGTTAGGTTAGTACCACAAATTTTCAGTTACTTATTTAAGCTCCTAACTTTCAAATTTTGTTCATTGGAGTGACTCGACTACTTGGATCGTTTGAATTGGGGACATGGCATTATTTTAATGATAAAATCGTTGTTGCGTTTTTAAATAATGCCACTTCAGCTATTCTGTAAAGCAAATTCTTAAATATCTAATTGAATGAAATGAATTTCGAAAGTTAAGGTAACTGAATTAAATGAATTTCGAAAGTTAAGGAGTTTAAATGAGTGATCGAAAAATTGTGGCACTAAACTCAGCTATTTATTGAAAGATTTTGAACCTTTAGTGTACTTTTCCCTTAACAATAGCTAGTTTTACTATTTCAATTCTACATTCCACCACCACACAAATATCAAAAGCCCACATCCATCACTGGCATTGCCCAACACCATTGGTACGGGGTTGCCCCCGCCGGTCGCTTAGTCCCTACTGTTATTGGTCGTCAATTCCTGCTGACAGTTGCCGATCACAAATCCAAACCACCAATGAGAAGTACTCTTTCATAGAAGACCATATTTTTTTTCGGCAATCCAAACAATCGAATAGAAATCTTATTCCACTGAATGATATAACTTGGAATGGGAAATTTACATGAGGATTTTTTGTCGTGGAACCAAACAAGACCAAAATGCTTTCAGCAAGGTAGTTCAAATTAACAGATCTCCGACAGAGATATCTATTAAGTGGAAAAGTGTCAATAGAAAGTTAATGAGCGATTACTAGAAATATTGTGTAGACTGTAATATGGTATGTGAGTTTGTGATATTGCAAATCTCACATTAGTTGTGAAAGGCTATGTTGAGTGATTCATAAATCAACACATGCCTGTGAACGGCCATCACCTTGTGTATTTACAAAGAAAACTTGTTTGGGGTCTTAGCCAACGTGTAACAAACTGGGTCGTGAAAGATGGTATCAGAGTAGGACCTACTCCATTAGATGTGTGGTTGTTAGATAGACAAGGTGTAAACCCAATTGACAAGGATTAGACAAGTTGTCACTACAAGCATGCTTCTAGGATAGGAGAGGGTTTAGGAATGGACGAGGCCACACCTCATATAAGAGGAGTTTTGCTAGATGATATAGACTGGCAAGGATGATGAAGCCAGTTCTTTCAACAAGAGAATTTGTGATATCTCAAGTCCTATATCAAACGGGAGAGATCTTGTTGAGTTTTTTGACCACAAAGAACTTGGCCCATTCCAAGTGAGTTATGTTGGGAAAACACCCATATGTGATTTTGATGATGCCAAAATTATCTTTGGCACTAATATACACTTTTATAAGGTGCAGATGGTAAATTAGCTTTGAAGATGTCAATGATTCCTCTATTAGCAAATATAAGAAACCAGGTTGTGACAAATAGGTGAACAAACACTTAAGGGAATGGCATTTCGTGGTGGCGTAGAAGGACTTGAGTCAAGTAAATGTTTTTGAAGGTCTTTAGGACTAATGATAATGGAAGGATCATTGATCTTGTTATCATGCGTCATTTCATCGGTACCTTCACTTATGAGTTATCACTAATGATGGTGTACGCATATGAAAATGATCATTGATGGTACAGAAAATTGTTGTTGCAAAACTGGATTCTTTAGCTAAAAAACTAGGAAAGATGTAAGAAAAACAGTTGTCAAGTTTCTGCTTCAATGAAGTGGTAGTAGTAGCAGACTTCATTTTGGGAAACCTGTAAAAGTTAGAAGAAATGATTGTATTAGCAGTCTTGATTCTGGCTCATAATTCCATCTACCCTCAAATGGCTAGTTGGATCTCTTTGAAGGCTCCAACGATTAGATTGAAGAGATGTATAAATAAGGATCAGTGCAGCTTGGAAGAGGCTGAACACAGGAAATCACTGCAGTGGTGCTTTGAATTAGAAATTCTCTCTGTTGATATATCTATGTAAAGATTTAGGTCTATAATTGTATATAGTCAAGTGTATAGGTAATAGAAGTCGTTGTGTCTTGATAGTATGATCTATCTTGTGATATAAACAACATATGTCGTTTTTAGGCTATCAGTTGGAGAGTGGACATAGCCTTAGATATAAAGCTGAACCACTATAAATCACCATGTGTGATTTATCTTCTTTGTTCATCATCTACCTCATCTACTCACTATTATCGCACACACTAATAAACTTCTCACATAATCTAGTGTGGTTATTATTGTGTTATTCTGCGAAACTTGGTATCCTCACTCAACCTATTCAATCCCCTTCTAGGTTGTATTGTTGGCCTTAACAAGTCAAGCCCTAAAAGGCATACTTTAAAAACCACACAGGGTAGTGATAATTGGAGTCGGTGTTGACTTGTTTATTATCTAAAGGATATCTCATTGGTGCTTTAAAGATCACAAACTTTCCCACTTAAACAACCAACATCAATGTCAATGTTTGCGGGTATTGCCCAATGATATTTTCTTAATTGATGAGTAGTTCGTCTATTTGTGCACCGTCCTTTGTCCTAGAAGTATGCTAGGAGGTGCACTTGATTTAAGCCCTCTATCTTTGGCAAACATTATTTTGTCAAATCTATGACCATAACCATTCCACATATGGCTAAACCTCCAAAAAAAAGTACTTTGAATAACCATATAAATAATTATTATCTCGGAGGCGCATATCCTTTTATGAATTATTCAACATAACTTTTTCCGTCCAATGTAGGACTTGGTAATTACAGCTAGACTATAATAAGATTTTGAATCCAAGGCATAGTGTTTAGCATCACTAAAAAGTGTGGTCGACGTAAACTCCCTGTTGGCAATGGTGAAGTGTCTATTCGTAGTGGCCATCGATGGAGCAAATCGGAATTTGTAAATTTGAATTCTTTTTCTCCGGGACCTTACAATCCTCAATCTTTCCAAAAACTAGGGTGTTCTATGAAAAATGAATTGTTTTTCTTAAGGATAAGGCCTCCTCCACTAATTGATTTTATAAATAAACCTACATCTATTAGATGCATGTATTATCAAGTAGTTTAGATCGATCAAGTACTATCTAAAGGGAAAATTAGAGCCCATAGATTTACTATTTTGATTATGTATGAGAAAAGGTTAACTCTATTATAACATTGTTACAGCACATAATTCATACTCTGGTGTGGAAAGAGATTAGCATGATATCATTTTAAGGAATATGCACATTTTAAAGGGAAAATTGTCCGAAAAGTCTTAAACCTATTACACTTTTGTCAATTCAATCATAAATTTCTTAAGTTTTGCCAATTAAATCCTAAACCTTTTTACATTTTACTAATTGTGTTCATTCGATTAATTTTAGCCAAAGAATGCTGGTGTGGACGCCAACCATCCTATATAGTACCACTGATGCTAATGAATAATATTTCATTCTTTTTTCTATTTTCTTTTTTTCTTCCTAACCTAGGTCAATGAGGTCGTCAACTGACCCTCACGGGCCATTAGGTGAAGGCGGGCCATTAGATGAAGGCATTAGGCTTTGCCCGGATCCAGGCAAGGGCACAGAGGCCCTCGCCCATGGTAGAGGAGGGTAGCAACACCCTCACCAAATACAAGCTATGGTCAATCAATTACCTTGCCAGGTTAAGGTTAGGAAAAAAAAAGAAAATAAAAGGAAAAAAGGAAAAAATGAAAAAAAGAAAATAAATCAATAAAAAAATCCAAAAAATTAAAATATCATTACAATTTGCCTATATTAGAGTCGGCGGTACTCGTAGGACAGTCGGTATCACCATTAGTGATTTCTAGTTAAAATTGATTGAATTGACATAATTAGTAAAATGTGAAAATGTTTAAGACTCAATTGATAAAATTAAAAGTTTTATAACGGAATTGATAAAAACGCAATTGGTGTAGAACTTTTTGATAATTTTCCCCATTTTAAATGGGGCCAAGGGTTCGTGTTTTCAAGTTAAAGAAAGCTTTACATGATTGGCAGACCAAGAGATCCACAACCCATCCTAATCAACAGGCGCGATCAAAGTCCAATTGGTGCTTCAAATGATATACTTGTCATGTGTTCTTAACTCAAGTTTTAACTCTTTAGAGAGAGTGAGAGATCACATCAAAATTGTCTCCACTCTTTCGTTGGTGTTTTTCCTATTAGACACCCATATCTTTTCCTTTTGGGCTTTGGCTTACTAACGGATGTAATTTCCACTATACGAGGTTATCCGAAGCATGGATCACTCAAATACTTGTAACGGAAATGGAAATACTGAACGTTACTTGTCCTGTTGTCCAAAAAGTGTTAAAAACAGCGTAGCTCATACGCACCGAGAAAAATAAAGTAGTTTTTGGTCATGTAGTAAAAATTAAACATTATTTATTTAATTATAGTGAAGATAAGAAACAATATCATGTGCTTAAGACATGCTTGAGTCCCTAACTTGTATGTTAAAGAAAAAGTGATAATGTTTAAATATGTTTAAATTTTACTCCGGCTATTGACTGAGATCAGAGATAAGGCTCGTTATAGAGTCAGCTCAAGGTGGATCAGCATTTAGTCCAAATGTTCAAAACGGATCAGTCGCGTGCCCTCGCAATGACAGGAAGTTAGTCAAGTGATCATTGACGGCGCGACATTCGCAATTGATAGGGTTGAAGACGGTTGCCCGAAGGATCGACGATGTTTTTGGGGGCAATTATGGACGGAAACAATTATAAAATGGAGAACTAGAGAGGAATAGACCGGCATAAATTCCTGAAGAGCAAGATGTACTTCCTTCAGTGCTCTTTTTTTCCTTACAATCTATTTCTAATCACTCCTGCAATTTATTTCCACTCATTTCAGTTATTTATTTACCTTTGCCAATCAAACACTTACTCTTCCCTTAAGAATGATTTGTGTTGTCATTAGTGAAATCATTTCATCAATTTTTCGAATTCAATCATCAAGTTCTTGTTCCTCTCTTAGTGTACAATTGTCTATCAAGTTGAAGCTCAAGAACTATGACGTTTGGTTAGAATCATTGATTGATTAAAGCATGATAATGTCCATTGTCTCAAGTCAACAATTCGAGGAGAGCGATTTTTGAGCAAGAAAAATTCCTAACGCAAATGTTACCATGAGTTGTATATCATGTAAAAATAACATGATTATATAGATCAAAACGCCGAAAAGGTTACTTCCATGTGCCAAATCACTGGCATACTAAAATTGGTACTCTCATACTAAAATTGCGAAACGCCAATATATGGAAGTGTACGAATGATTTTGAGGTCAAATATCATACCATCGAATGAGTAGAGAGCATAAAAGATGATTCACCATTTGATATTGATTCAAACTACCATAACTTTTTACTGATATTTATTCATAGCATATTACCATGCTAATTTCTATCGGTACTCAAATTTTTGCCGAAAATTCTCCATTCATGAACAACTTGCCATTCTCCACTCTTCTGGTTCCTTGCAATATTCAAGAACATCGATTGTAGTGATCCGTTCTAATGAGATTGAGGAGCGATGGTCGGAACCATATACGTAAATGGGTTCTAAGAAAGTACAGCTCTTGATCAGCTTCTTGGATGGTTAAAGGAGTAGGATTGCACCAAATTGTACAAAGGGAGTGTGTTTCTAGGTTGTATTTGTTAAAATTAAAGTTGACTCACAATATGTCCCTTTGGGTGAAATGGTACTTTTTAGCATGGGAATGCAAATGTTAAATTACGAGGGTGAGTCACTTCTTGAGTCACAAAGAAATTCCAAGGTCGCACCCTTGGATATTAGAAGAGGAAAATCTCGATTCATGAACAAGAAAATACTCTTGAAAATTAGAAGTGGAATATGCTCTTAAAAATTAGAAGTGGAGCCGCCATGAGAAATCGAAACACCCACAACATTTAAACATGCATAGGAAAATTTAGACGAACGAAACTCACGAACAAGATTTAGAAACTGGCAGTACACTCAACAGCGACACAAAATCCACGGTCAAACGGGAGTTTTCGATCTACTTGAACGAATAGAATTTTTCTAGACGGATTCCATCTATGCTTTCCACCTCTTCATCAGTGCTATCCACCTGATGGGTTTCCCAGTGGCCGGCCCTCCATCGTCTGAAATAGACTTCTGATATGTTCTTAAAAAGTTCATAATTATTCTTCTCGTTGTCCTCTCGTACCTTCTCGTAGAATTCATGAGACATATCAAAAAACGTAAGCTTTTGGATGCCAATGTATTCGATGCCAGAGGGTACACTTTCCAACCATTGACAGCGGCAGATGGTTAAGTTTTCAAGGCTCGGCATTGTTCCGTTCTGCAAATTTATTGATCTGAGCCCCTCTAATTTCTCAAGCAGTAAAATCTTGAGCTTCGGAAACTGCCCATGCCCGAAATCCAATTGTTCTCCATCATAAGCCCGATGCAGTTCCAGCTCTACTAGCTCAGGCAATTTTCCTAAGGAGATCTTCCTCCAACTGACTCCATCTTAATACGATTTTTGTCAAATCATTGGGGGACAATATCCAATCCGGCAACTTCTCCGAACGGCCATGCAAGTAGAGATGTTTAAGAGACTTGGGAGGTGAAGCTTGAGACTTGGACTCAGGTGGTGAAGTTTGGTAATGGAGATCAAGTATCTCGTCCTCATCAAGGGCATGTAAATTGAGGGACTTTAGCTCCTTTAACTTCCCAAGGGAAGTGCACAACAACTTACCATGTTTCTTTCTCAACTTGGTGATTCCCAACCGCATTAATTTTGTCAGATTCCCAAGATCTTCCAATATTCTTTTGTCTGCTTCCACAAAACAGAGCACTTCTAGGTTCTTGAAACCTCCGACTCTGTCTTGAAGCCAATTAGGTTGTAACTCTCCATCAGGGGGTCTCTTTTGTGATGATAAATCAGGATGTGACGAATCTTTTTGAGTTTTCCAACCTCCTCAGGCAATTCAGTAACCAAGCTATGTTTAGCATCCAAAAATTCTAGATCTGTAAGCTTTCCAGTCGAACTTGGGATTACTTCGATTGACGAATTCCTTAAGCTCAAGTACCGCAAATTGGTTAGCTTGAACAGCACATCTGGAATGATCTGGAAACGTGCACCTGTCAGATCCAACACCTTGGAATGCTTTAAATCAAACAATGAAGTATCGGAAGTCTCCAATGGCAGGGCTTTGGAAGTTGTTGGCTTATCCTCATCGGAGGAGACATCGACGAATATCGAAGAAAGTGGGAAGGTTTTTTCTTCATTCAAGGTTCTGATTGTTCCCCGGACAGATCGGAATCTTACCCCTTCAGGCCATTTGGTGCTGTCCTGACTAGTATTGATTACTGATTCGCAAAGATTGAACAAGGAAACAATAATCTCTCGCACACGCTTGTCCACTTGGAATGTGGAGAGAACTCCACTTCTTTTTTCCACCGGAAGGATGCACTTTTTCGAAAGAAGAAACTCGAAAAAGGGCTCTGCTTTTTCTGGATCGGTTGGGAATTCTTCCGCAGCACATAAACGAGAAACTGTCTTACAACTGAGCGGCCTATTCTCAGGTAAAATTCTCAAGTACAAAAACCAGAAGAGTTCCTCCGTAAGAAGGATATTCAACACTTGTTGGATAACGTGAAATTCATCACAGAGGTTATCCGAGGGGATCCTCACCTCCCATTCATCCTTTATTGTATAAGATGAGCAGTACCGACTCTGTTTTTCCCGGTTGTGCAAGACACAAACGATTGCCGTAGGCAGTCTCTTACACTTGCTAACAAAGAGTTCGCAAAGTCGCTTCCATGGAGGAGGAAAACTCTTTTCCAGGAAATTCTTTAAATAGTGTGCCCGTGGCAGATACAATAGACCCTTCAGTTCATAAGATTGGAATTTGTAGCCATGCTCTTTGATTTGGCTGTACGATGAATCCATATCACGCTTGGCTATGAAGATCACTTGGCATGTCTCGACTATACATGAGATTTCGTTGAACTTTTCCCAAGTTTTCGGATGGTCTAAATTATCGACCACAACGAAGCATCTTGCCTTTTGCTGTAAGGAGAAGTCATGGTCCTTCAACATCCAAGTATTCATGTCAAAGTTTTCGGGTAAGGCGGCCCTCTCATAAATAAGTTGCAGAAATATTTCTTCACGGATCAATGCAGAATCATTTTCCTGTGGAATGCTAATCCAGGCGATGGTATCAAAATGCTCCCGGACATCTGCACACACCTCCCTGACCAAGGCCGTCGTCCCCGGTCCTCCCCTTACCAACATATTCTTCCTTGCGGAGTTGTCCAAAAGCCGTCTCTTCAGCTCCCAAAAATGATAGCGATATCCAACCCAATCACCTTCTCGAATCAAACCTGAATCCCCTGAAGGACTTTTGGTAACAGAACTTCCTTCCCCTGTTTCGTGATGCCTTTTGGTGACAGAAGATGCTTTATCGTCACTATTGGAAGAGGATCCTTCTTTTGATGCTTTATGATCAATATTGGTAGCAGTCCCTTCTTCTTCTCTCTCTACGACCTCGACATCCCAGAGGATGGTAGTGCGGTGGGGAAGGTCGTGGGTGAAGGAAAAAGAAAACACAAAAAAAAGGAAAAGTCAAGAGAAGCTTTCGCTTCTGCAGAGAGAAAAAGAAGAGAAAGGGAGAAAAGTTAAAAAGGCAAAAAGGGAGAAAAGTTAAAAAGAGAGCAGAAGGGAAAGAAGGTGATTGGACATTTACTGTTCATCACCCTCTTCCCTCTGCTGGTTACGTCTCGGCCGTCCTCTTGCCGGCTCCGGTTTTCGCTCCTCTCCACTGCGACGGCCGGCTCCGTTTCTGTTTCAATCCGGCGATGCTCGAGTTCAATACCGGAACCCGACGGAAAGCCCTCTGATCCGGCGGCCCGTGTTGCACTGACGCCGCCGAACGGCACGACGACCCGAGCGACCACCACGAGCGTCGACGCCTGCAGCCCCCGCGACGCCGGATTTCCTTGTTTCACTGCTGGTCTGCCTCAACCCGAAGACCAGCGATCGAAGTCCCTTCTCCGAGCGCCATCGCATCTGAAAGCCCGCGCCGGCCCGCGAAGTCGCTGCTGTTTGCGACCCAGGAGGCCGACGCCAGCCCCCGACACTTGCAGCGCCTCCGCTGGAGTCCGATCCGCTCAGATCCTCTGCCCAGATTTGCTCGAGCACCAGCGGCACCCCCCTCCGAATTGCCAGATCTCGCCGGAGCTCCGCACCTCCGCAACCTCCGACCGCGACACCTCTGTTCCGCCGGTTGTCCCTGCTGCCCGGGTGCCGCCCCGTTCCTGCCGGTCCGCCTTCGCCGAAGTTCCCTTTGCCAGACCAACGACCGTTGGCTCCTCGGTGACCAGCCGCACGAGCTGCCGAGCTTTTCTTTTGGAAGCAAAGGAAAAACAAAAACAAAAACAAAAGAAAAAGAGAAAAGCAAATTAGGTAGTTTGTTTTTTCTTTATTTTATTATTTATTCATTTTAAATTTTGTTATCATTGTTTAAGTTAGAATATGGTTTGTCAATATTAATATTTGTGCATTTTGTAGGCATTATACGTAAGGATTTTGTCGAACTTATTGTAATTATTAATTTGATCCGATAGACATCGGATCAATTTTTAATTATATTAAGTTTCAGGCTTTTTTGATGATATTTTGGTTGTTAAATCAATGTAATTATTAATTTGATCTGTAAGACTCGGATTAGATTTTTAATTATTTTGACCTATTTGTCGTGATAATTAAGTTTAAAATAATCGTTAATTTGACCTTGTGAGACAACGGGTTATTTTTTTAGGTTATTTTAATCATTTGTTTATTGAATATCTTGATTGTTTAGATTTAATGTTTAGTCCGATAATTACTTATTTTGGAAAAACACTAAAACATTAAAAAAAATCAAAAAAAAATCAAAATCTTGCATCAAAGCATGTAGGTTTAATAAATCAGACATGTAGGATTAGGTTTATGAAATTTTCATCATTTAGTAATTATTACTAAGTTCATTTAGTTAGAAATTGCTCGTCATTAGAATTAGGTCATTTAATTAATTTAAATTGCATATTTAATCGTTGCATTTCTTTAATTTTGAATTTCATGAAAAATACAAAAAAAATAGAATAAACTCATTTCATGCTTTAGGATAGATTGCATGCTTATTCATGTTATATACTTTAGGTCATATTGCCACGTCATATCATTTCCTTGGTTAGTTAATCAATTAGTTTATAATTGATCATATTTCATGTCATCATTGTTAGTGTAGGTTGCATATGTGTAATAAAAAAAACCATTAAAAAAATCATAAAAGGAACATGCATATAAATTACGACATCATACATCTCATATCATAAAAAGATATGCATATTTAGGGTTATGTAAATTAGATTGCATACATATTGTAATGATTTAAATTATGTCACATGAATTGCATCTCATATGTCATTAAAGTAAAACTCATGCATATCAAATTTAAATTAAGATTGCACATAATTAATATTTTTAAAAGAAAAAGAAAAAGTAGGTGTATTGTCATTTAGAAATCATGTTTAGGACATGCATTTTATTAGCATTTATTTATTTATTTATTTGAATGTTATTTTATTGATTGTGCACCTGCATGACCACCATTTGTATGTTAGTAGCTTAGATTAAAATTAATCAACATTGTCTTGCTAAATATTTTTGAAATTAAAATAAAAGGTACCGAAGAAGGGCGTTAGACTAATCTAGCGTAATCATGTCCCGGATTTATTGAATCTCTGGTTCGTAAAAATAAAGTATTCTCTCATACTTTATTTGGGTTTCTAATCAAACCCTAATTGATTAGTGGCGGCTCCAAATTGAATTGAAATTGCATGTTTAAATGAGTTAATTTCTATCAAGTCGCGATTGGTAGGACTTGGGAGGGTCCGTGCCAAGTTTTCGAACTTAGTAATCCATTAACCTAAACTTTAGGATTGCCCTTAAAATTTTAGGTCGCGGCACTTGGCGACTTGGGGACGAGTTAAAACTCATAGTGGACATAGGCCTGTTTTATTTTAAGAAAAATATTTTGTTTGGCAAAGCATGGAAACAAGGTACGCTCCTAACATGAAGTGTTAAATGTTTTTGCAGATGGGAGGTATAAAGGGAGTAGTCTTTGCTAACCCTTGTTTTGCGAGGTTGGAGTTAAGGATGAATGGTTGAATTTAAATTATAGAAGTGTTGTTTGCAATTAAACTGTTGTGCATGTTTTATTTTTAGCACTACACTATTGCACACACAACCCGCTTCGGACTGGGCTGCGATAGGATTCTTAGGATGGTGTTGAGAAGGATACTTCCTCTAAAGCGAGACTGCTATATAGAGGTTGACCTTCTTTTCCCGAAAGTTCTTCATGGTGTCGAATGTGTTTGTCCATATCCGCGAGACTGCGTGATATTAGACATTCCATTCGATCGAGGGGTTAGGAGGACGACACGTTAATGCGAGACTCGCAACGGAGATCATCCTTTTAGCTCCATTTTGTTAAGCCATCTAGATAGAAATCGAGCCCCACATTTCATGCGTGTGTCTATGTGATTGTCATCAATTACCAGTGAAAGTAAGTTGTTTAAATTCTCACTACTACAATTTACTTACTTGCAATTTCGATGGTCCATGACATTAGGTTTCGTCGTCGGTCTTATTTTATATGCAATGGGGAAAATCGACATACAATTCATTTCTACTTCCAAAAGCATATAAAATGAGATGTTTTGGTTTCTTAGTTCAATGTTTAGAGACCTTGATTTCAATTCAGTGATTTCAATTTTTAGTTCAATATTTAGGGACTTGAATTTCAATTCTAGGTTAGAAAATTTTACTCAAATTTCAAATAAAATGAAGCGATTGACCGTTGTCATGGACCAATCTCATTTGTTATGATACTTACTGTATTATTTTACATTGATAGGTGACAACACGGCTCACCCAAGATCGCCAATTCGTACCCGTTCTAGAGCAACAATGGCTGATAATACCGAACAAACGCACATTGCTGAACAAGCTCGCGTTGCTACCCTTGAATCGGAGATGAAGCAAGTCCTGAGTGTTCTTGAGCGGCTCTCTAAGCAAATCGACTCTCTCCAAGCAAACCTTTGTCCCACCAGCTCCGCAAGTTGAAGTGGTGTTACCACAACATGCTCCCATGGCCGATTCGAGGATAAAGGCAAGAACACATCCACAGTTGATCCATCATCCTCTGATGATGCCTCCAGGGTTAAAATTACTAACGAGCCTCGAATTGTTTTTGATGATGAGGTACAAGTGATACCTTCAGCTGTACCAAAAACTGAGCAGGAAAAACGCTTGATAAAAATCGAGGAGAAACTTAAGCAGCTGCAGGGTTCGTTTACCCAAGACCCAACTGATCTGTCTCATTATGCAAAGATCAAGATGCCAAAGAAGTTTAAAATGCCAGATTTTGAAAAGTATGATGGCACCTCTTGCCCAAAGATCCATCTGCAAACTTATGTGGTCAGGATGACCCAATATGTTGATAACATCCCCTTGATGATCCAACAATTTCAAGCAAGCCTGACAGGACCGTCGCTGCAATGGTACATCATGAAAAAGATTAATCTGCTGGAGACTTGGGAGGATTTGACAGATGCCTTCTTCAAGCAATATAAGTATAATATTGATGTCACTCCATCTCGAGAGGATTTACTTCGCACCGAGAAGAAGAGGACAGAATCTTTCAAGGCATACGTCACGAGATGGAGGACTCGTAGCCGCTCAAATAACTCGAGCCAACGAGAAAAGGAGCTGATGGATTTGTTCATGAAGACACTCCGCTCGAGTATCGAAATCGAATCTGGGATCGTAGCAGAGTCATTCAATCGGTGATCTCGTTGGCGAGCGAATTGAAGTAGCATTGCGTGATGGATGGGCGTCTAATCAAACCAACTCATATGGGAGAGTCTCAACCAAGAAGGATAAGGAACTTGTAGCAGAGGTTAATGCAACTTATGTGCAACCACCTCGCCCTACCTCGAACACCCATCAGGGAGGAGCACGACCATTCTTTGGCCAGCAGAAGAACTCTTTCAAGCGTCAATTTACGCCTCTTCCTAAGCCATTATCAAAGATCTTGCCAACCCTTCAAAAGAAAGGATTACTCGCTAAGGAGCCTAAGCGATCTAATCCCGAACGTTTCCCCAACTATGATCCATCCAAGACATGTGCTTATCATATGGGAGAGGTGGGGCATTCTGTTGACGATTGCTATACGCTGCAACACAAAATCCAAAATCTTTTGGATGCCAAGGTGGTCTCATTCCGTGATGCAGCCCGAACATCCGAATAACCCACTCCCCGACCACCCGAAGTTGTGAATGCCATTTTCAATTTAGATGCTGAGCCTACCATGTTTCGAGATGATGCATAAGGAAGCGAAGTGATGGACACCACAGGGCAACCAAGTGGCAAATTCGATTACTATGTAAAGTATTCAGCTCCTTCCAGCTCCTACTTCAACCCACGGGATATCATCCCAGATGGATGGGGTGGCATAGATGATCCCGCACCTCCAAAGATTGAGAGCTCAGATGACACACTTGAAGGAATGACTGAATTGTTCATCGATGAAGCTCGAGAGTAGGACACTCCCTCGCGGGAGTCTTTATTGCTTTTCGTATTTACATTTTCAATTCTAGGATTTCCCTCATTTCAGTAATGTAATTTGCTTTTCATCCAATAAAATGCATGGAGATTTTTCATGTTTTAAGGGCATGTTGAAGTATACCAAACTAGCCCTGTGATGAAATCCTACCAAAAGAAAATGGCAATGAGCTAATTCTGAAGGCTGGGCTTCTTCATGTTCCCTTGAAAAAAAATTTCAAAATAAAATAATTTTCCAGCATGCATCTAATTTACCTTGTTTGTTTCATTTAATTATTTGCTTTATGTTTCAGGGTGCAGCTTTGCACATTTAAGGAATCTCTATGAGCTCCATTGCAAAGAGGGGGCAAGACACAGACACTTAACAGCTTTCACTTCATGATTTGATAGAGCATGGCATTTTTATCATTTCAGAATGTTTTCACATAATGTGCAATTCACCAATTCCACTTGAAATTTATCAAAATGGATAATTCGGTGAAAGATGTTGAATTACTTGAACATGTTAAATGATGCTAAATGAGGTGTGAAAGGCAAGCCTAAATCCCATACACAGTCCCCTGTCTATACATTGTGAGGTGAGTATAGAAACATTTTGTGTTTCAAGATGAAGAGTTTTCTTGCAAGAAGTACGGCAGCTGAAATGACGAGAGGCAGTTCATTTGTTTGTCCCAAACACTACGAGATAATCCATTGCTTAACCTTTTTGAGCCCAAATACTTGAAGAATTTCTTTCATATTACCCCTGTCAAGGACCACCCCACATCGGGGCAAATGGAGGTAAGTTGACATTAAAGGAGAGTGAAATGGATAGAAATTTTGTTGCTCTCACTTGCATCAATCTTCAAGTCATGCTATTATATTGAATTCATGTGGTAATTTAAGTGCCTTAGGATGATGAAGAGCATTTCTTTCACTACCCTACACACTTATACCATTTGCGTAGCCCACTTGAGCCTATAATTTCATTTCTTTTAAACCCAGTTGGTGATCATACCCCACAGGGCAAGGCAAGAGATAGATGAAGACCTTTGAAGGTTCGAATGTCATTTAAAATATACTTGACACACGCATTGTGCGCAAGAACTGAAATCAAAATAGAACTAAGGGGCATGAAAAAGCAGTGTGCCTAGTAAAAGCAAGGCCAATGCCCATGAAAAGAAGAGAGAAATGACTGATGAATTAGGGGGCATATAAAAGCGGTGTGCCTGATTGATGCCCATCATCAAAGAAAATGATTTTGAGAAAAGATCTCCAGTTGAATAATCATTAGCATTAGTGATAAACTCTTGAGCCAATAAAGAAATCTGTCAAGAAGACAATCCGTGGCGAAGAAAACTGGTGGTAATGTCCAGATGATCACCAACTCTCACCCTTTACACACATCTTTGAGCCTAACGATCATTTCGTTTCTCAAACCCAATAACCAATCCTATGTTACGTCTCTTACAAAGTCTCTTCAGATTAGGGCACTTGAATTAACATAGGAATTCATATGTTTTAAGCATTGCTCGAAGAAGTGCGAGCAAGATTATTTCTTTCTCATTTTGCAGGGTTCTTGACTTGTAAACCCGGAGATGATTACAGAATTGTTCTTTCAATTACTTTGACTCAAAGAATCCCTTTGCTAAGCCATTGACCAAACCCACATTACAATCCTTGTCAAAGACCTCTCAGATTGGTAAGGTCGTGCGATTGCAAGAAAATTCGAACTCTTGTCGACAAGATGATGATAAAATTGAGTGATATATTCCCGCATCAATGGTCGGGACAAATAACCCCTTTTAAATGAGAGTGAGTGAAAAAGCCTTTTTCACACCTGAAAGTGTCTCATTTAGCATGTTCAAGAGATTCACACTTTGTAACTGAAAATTGTCATTGTGATAATTTTTCCAGTAGAAGCTTGATAAAGCCATCATGCATGGACCTTCATTGAATTTTTCCTCAAAGACAAAAAAAAAAAAAAAAAAAAAATTGTCTTTGAAACCCTGAATTTGTTCAGTCATCTTGGTGCTTGATGAGAATTCCAAGTACCTATTTGTAAAATATTTTCAAATGTCTAGTGTGAACTCGAGATGTTTGGACCTTTAAATGCTTGATGTAACTTCCAAGTATTTGTCTTTTCGAGCGTCTGATGTGATTTCCAGATGTTTAGAATTTTTAAGTACCTGATGCAATTTCCAGGTGCTTGGGATTTGATGAGAGTCTCAAATCCCTCAAAGATTTTTCTTCAGATTCAATTTGATTTAGGCGACCGTAGAATGGTACGGGTCCTAAACAACATTTATTGCTCTAACAGGCGACCGTAGAATGGTACGGGTCCTGGAAAAGCAGTTTCCCCATTCAGGCGACCGTAGAATGGTACGGGTCCTGAAAAATCAATTTTCCGTCAAGGCGACCGTAGAATGGTACGGATCCTCGACAACACCTATTCCCTATTTAGGCGACCGTAGAATGGTACGGGTCCTAGAAAGTGAATCCCGTTTAGGCGACCGTAGAATGGTACGAGTCCTAGACAAAACCTATTTTCCTATTTAGGCGACCGTAGAATGGTACGGGTCCTGGAAGGTAAATTCCCGTTTAGGCGACCGTAGAATGGTACGGGTCCTAGACACAACCAAACACTTTGTCATCGGGATGTAGAATGGTATGGGTCTGGGAAAGCGTCTCTTTGTAAAGTTATGTTACTATTTTAGGCGACCGTAGAATGGTACGGATCTGGACATGTAACACGAGCGCCTAGAACTACTCTATCCTTCTTGAAGGTGAGTTATTCGGTGCTTGGGATCTAATGAGAGTTCTAGACTTTGAGCCTTTCAATTATCTGAAGAGATTTCCGGATGTTTGTTAGGTCTCATAGGAATCATTTCATACCTAATAATACTTTTCGAATATCCAGATAAGTATGACAGTCGTGTTCTTATTTGCATTTTGCATTTCATTAAGCATGGAGACATAGAAATATATGCTCTCGACAAAATCATTGCATTTACATTGCATTATTGCATGACCTTGCATTTCAAAAAGAATTAAATTTATTTGGAAAAGAGGTTATTAACATTTGCATATACATTCCATATTCATTTTGCATTCATTTTGCATTTGCGTTTCATTGAGCATAGCCACATTGAAATATATGTTCTTGACCAAATCATTGCATTTACATGGCATTCTTTATTGCATGACATTGCATTTATTTGAATCCATTTCTTTAGAAAAAAAAATTCATTACAATTAACATTTGCATATGCATTTCATATTCATTTTGCATTCATTTTTTCGTAGTCTAAATTTAGGTGTCGTTTTATCTTTGAATGAAGCTACTACGATTTCCTTCAAAAGAGGCGGTTGCCGACACCTAATATTTTAAAATAATAATAATAATAAATTAAATAAAATTCGGTTTTTTTTGAAAATCTTTGTTGTTGAAAATATATTCTCATTTTCAAAATTTTAAAAAAATTAACCGTTTGATTTTGGAGCCTTTTTACTGTTTGATGGTTGAGCGAATATTTGCAAATCTTCAACAACTTTAAGCACTTTCACTATAAAATGCGAGGCTTCGGAACCGAGCGGGGGGGGGGCTTCTCTTTATTTTTCGTTGAAGGAAAAAGAAAACACAAAAAAAAGGAAAAGTCAAGAGAAGCTTTCGCTTCTGCAGAGAGAAAAAAGAAGAGAAAGGGAGAAAAGTTAAAAGGCAAAAAGGGAGAAAAGTTAAAAAGAGAGCAGAAGGGAAAGAAGGTGATTGGACATTTACTGTTCATCACCCTCTTCCCTCTGCTGGTTACGTCTCGGCCGTCCTCTTGCCGGCTCCGGTTTTCGCTCCTCTCCACTGCGACGGCCGGCTCCGTTTCTGTTTCAATCCGGCGATGCTCGAGTTCAATACCGGAACCCGACGGAAAGCCCTCTGATCCGGCGGCCCGTGTTGCACTGACGCCGCCGAACGGCACGACGACCCGAGCGACCACCACGAGCGTCGACGCCTGCAGCCCCCGCGACGCCGGATTTCCTTGTTTCACTGCTGGTCTGCCTCAACCCGAAGACCAGCGATCGAAGTCCCTTCTCCGAGCGCCATCGCATCTGAAAGCCCGCGCCGGCCCGCGAAGTCGCTGCTGTTTGCGACCCAGGAGGCCGACGCCAGCCCCCGACACTTGCAGCGCCTCCGCTGGAGTCCGATCCGCTCAGATCCTCTGCCCAGATTTGCTCGAGCACCAGCGGCACCCCCCTCCGAATTGCCAGATCTCGCCGGAGCTCCGCACCTCCGCAACCTCCGACCGCGACACCTCTGTTCCGCCGGTTGTCCCTGCTGCCCGGGTGCCGCCCCGTTCCTGCCGGTCCGCCTTCGCCGAAGTTCCCTTTGCCAGACCAACGACCGTTGGCTCCTCGGTGACCAGCCGCACGAGCTGCCGAGCTTTTCTTTTGGAAGCAAAGGAAAAACAAAAACAAAAACAAAAGAAAAAGAGAAAAGCAAATTAGGTAGTTTGTTTTTCTTTATTTTATTATTTATTCATTTTAAATTTTGTTATCATTGTTTAAGTTAGAATATGGTTTGTCAATATTAATATTTGTGCATTTTGTAGGCATTATACGTAAGGATTTTGTCGAACTTATTGTAATTATTAATTTGATCAAGAGGCATCGGATCAATTTTTTAATTATATTAAGTTTCAGGCTTTTTTGATGATATTTTGGTTGTTAAATCAATGTAATTATTAATTTGATCTGTAAGGCTTAGGATTAGATTTTTAATTATTTTGACCTATTTGTCGTGATAATTAAGTTTAAAATAATCGTTAATTTGACGCGTGAGGCAACGGGTTATTTTTTGGTTATTTTAATCATTTGTTTATTGAATATCTTGATTGTTTAGATTTAATGTTTAGTCCGATAATTACTTATTTTGGAAAAACACTAAAACATTAAAAAAAATCAAAAAAAAAAATCAAAATCTTGCATCAAAGCATGTAGGTTTAATAAATCAGACATGTAGGATTAGGTTTATGAAATTTTCATCATTTAGTAATTATTACTAAGTTCATTTAGTTAGAAATTGCTCGTCATTAGAATTAGGTCATTTAATTAATTTAAATTGCATATTTAATCGTTGCATTTCTTTAATTTTGAATTTCATGAAAAATACAAAAAAAATAGAATAAACTCATTTCATGCTTTAGGATAGATTGCATGCTTATTCATGTTATATACTTTAGGTCATATTGCCACGTCATATCATTTCCTTGGTTAGTTAATCAATTAGTTTATAATTGATCATATTTCATGTCATCATTGTTAGTGTAGGTTGCATATGTGTAATAAAAAAAAAACCATTAAAAAAATCATAAAAGGAACTTGTCACGTATAAATTACGACGTAAATACATCTCATATCATAAAAGTATGCGTATTTAGGGTTATGTAAATTAGATTGCATACATATTGTAATGATTTAAATTATGTCACATGAATTGCATCTCATATGTCATTAAAGTAAAACTCATGCATATCAAATTTAAATTAAGATTGCACATAATTAATATTTTTAAAAGAAAAAGAAAAAGTAGGTGTATTGTCATTTAGAAATCATGTTTAGGACATGCATTTTATTAGCATTTATTTATTTATTTATTTGAATGTTATTTTATTGATTGTGCACCTGCATGACCACCATTTGTATGTTAGTAGCTTAGATTAAAATTAATCAACATTGTCTGCTAAATATTTTTGAAATTAAAATAAAAGGTACTAGAAAGAGCGTTAGACTAATCTAAGCGTAATCGTGTCCGGATTTATTGAATCTCGGTTCGTAAAAATAAAGTATTCTCTCATACTTTATTTGGGTTTCTAATCAAACCCTAATTGATTAGTGGCGGCTCCAAATTGAATTGAAATTGCGTGTTTAAATGAGTTAATTTCTATCAAGTCGCGATTGGTAGGACTTGGGAGGGTCCGTGCCAAGTTTTCGAACTTAGTAATCCATTAACCTAAACTTTAGGATTGCCCTTAAAATTTTAGGTCGCGACAGGGTGGTCGCGGTTGGCGCGGAGGAAGGTGCCATAGTGGGTTTGGAGCTTGACGTGTGTTCCCTCCATCACAGGCTCCAACTCGAGGGAGGAGTCCAGGAGGGAAGGGAGTGAAAGGAGGACCTTGCAACCAGTCATGCCGAAGAGGGAGGGCTGGTCGGAGGCAGTGAGGTACTTGCCGTAGCAGCTCTTGAGGCGGAGGAAGGGATTGGAGTTGTCGATGAACTCGACAGACCACCTGGTGCTGTCTTGTCATCCGGTCTCCTCCCGCGTCACGTCTCCCCATCATGAAGGATGACGACCTCATCAACCACCGCAATGAGGTACTGGCTGTCGCAGCTCCGGAGGCACACGGCCTTGGCATTGCAGAAGAAGTCCATGCCCGATCGGCAATGAAAAACTGTAGCTTGTGGAAAGAAAGGGGTTAGTTTATTTGTATTTGTATTCGGACATGAGGGAGGGAGCTGAGGACCTCGAATATCTTCCTCTTCCTTGGGCGTGAAATCTTTTCTTGATACCGAACGTCTTTGCGATCCCCTCGGGTGTCTTCCCCTTAGTCATGTCAGACAGTCTGGCAGGTGAGATCCAGCAAGCCCTTGATGTTCAGATAATTGGCCGCCTATGACATATCAAGCGAAACACCACAGAGCACACGGATAAGTATTGCAGTCCTTAACGAGACGAGACTTTAAATCAACTTAGCAAGTTAATGAATTAAACTATGATGGTGCTGCTGAAATAGTCAAACCTCCGCATTCACAACAACAAGAGCCCCATGTCACAAAGTCATTATCGGTTAAGAATGCAACTGAGATGAGTTCCAAAAAATGGTACTGAAATCTTCAAAAGCCACATGAAACAGAGAATCATCCGCGACACTATTCAGCAAAATCAACATCAAACTCTCACACTAGCCGAGAAACGCCTAGACAAGGCGAAAAAACAATATCACCGCACAAAATCTCCCACGAAACCCAAACTCTACGCGAGATTCCACAACCGAAGAGTGGGTAAGAGAAAGACCACTGACCAGGATGAGATCGAAAATAGTGGCCTGGTCGACCTTGACGAACTGGCCTTGAGGTCGTCGCTGGCGACGGAGGAGTCGCGATCGGTGTTAACGACGTGCTTCTTGCAGTACTTGATGACCTTGGAGAGGATCTAGCCAGTGGCGTTGAAGAGACAACCGGAGCCGAGTCCGGAACATCAAATCCGGATTCGCCATCGTATTGTTGATCCATCGCCATCGAGCGGGCCAACCCGAAACTTCGATCCGGGAAAGTGGAGAACTCACTGACCCGACGGTGTCCCACGTCCGGTCCATGACGACGACCGGCCGTTACTTTCGAAAAAATCGAGAAACCATTTCACACGAAAAAACCAAACCACCTCAACTAGAGAGAGAGAGAGAGAGAGAGAGAGAGTCGTGTCTCGAAGTTTCTCCATTTCTTCACCTTCTTCGATTCGAATCCGAGGTGTCTACCCGCGATCCGCAGCAGCTTCGGAGGTACGCGAGTCGGGAATCTTCCCTTCCCATCTCTTCTTTATTCCGATCCTTGAATCGTCGGGATCTTCGCGGGTATCCCTTGTGTGAAAACCACGCCTTTTTGCAGAACCTTTTTTGATACGCATGCGCGAGGAACAGTGCGCGAGGTTGCGGTTTGGACTTGGGGGTGATTTGTCGAGATGATTGACACCGTGGAGTGCTCTGCTCAGGACTAGCTGGGTCGGAGCCGGGGAGAGAGGGAACCGGTAATTCTTTTGGGGGATTTCTGGGTGAAGAAGATGAGCTCCGAAGGATACTCAGTTGAAGTCACAGGCCTGTCTCCCAGAGCCACCGAGCGGGACCTCAGCGATTTCTTCGGTTTCTCCGGCGCGATCCTCCATGTCGAGATGGTCAGGTTCGTCTCTCGCCCCCTGATTCCTTGCTCGTCGGGGATCGTGGCATCTTGTTTTGACGTCGACTGTCGTGCTTGGTAACTGTTCCGTGAGCATATTCGCGCAAGGTGTTTATTTTTTGTTGGGTTCTCGGAAGGGTTGAGCTTGAGGCTGGGGTCTTCCTTTCCAGCTCACGGTTTGTTTATGCCTGGATTGATGAAATTTGATCTCGGCTATCTTGCACCTCGACTGAGATTGCCGTGGGATCGGATCACCGTCCTCTGGATTTGAAAGAGATTCTTTGATATATTCGGTTAGATTTTTAGATAATATTCTTTGTTAAGTAGATTTTATTTTCTAAAATAGATTGCATGTTAGGGTAGACACTATCTAGTTAGAGATGATTTTTCTTTAAATTGGGATTTGGTGTAGTTTATTCCTCAAATCGAATTGGATAATACCCAGAACTAAGTAATTTATTTTGGTTATTTTCCAATTTCGAATTTTCATGAAAAACACAAAAAATATTACATGCATATCATGTACTTTGGGTCATGCCCACCATGTAATCATTGCATGCCATGTCATAACATGTGCCATGTCATTAATCGTATGTCATTTAGGGGTTACATATATAAATTATTTATCATTATAATTAGGTCATTTAGTTAAACTACAGGACATATAGCTTAGTTTTCATTTAAATAAGAAAAAACCCAAAAAGAGATTTGAGTGAAACTTTGTGACAATCACAAATCACATTTAGGTTGAATATGCGTTTCTAATTAATATTTGTTATAGATGTTTGTCTTTGCATTGAGATAAGTGTTCCTTCTTTATTTGAAAATTTTCCTTTCTTTTTCCTAATCAGGAATGGGTTCCTCATTAGTCTTTTTGGGGATTTAAATCTAGTGCATATTTTTAACCGGTCGTTGAAGGCGAGGTGCGGGATTAATTGAATGAGTTCACGTTCGAAGACCCGATAGACAATAAGAAAGGCGGTCGCATATGAGCGACGGAGTGTCTTCGGCCCACCCGGAAGCTCCCTTAGTCCAATTTTTGGAGAGTCAATAGGCGGTCTCTCTTTTGGGAATTGGCGTCTCGGCCAATCGAGGTGTTCTTCTTCTTCTGTTCTTTTCTTTCCCACCTCTCTTGAAGGATAATCTTGAATTTAGTCCTCGCGATTATTTAATTATCTAGCTGATTAGCATTTACCACCGAGGTGGTTGGCCGGCGATTTAAAATTCAGTCGCCCGCGTGTACATGTCAAAGCACTAGAAAATCTTAAAGCAAAGCCGGTTCAACTTAGCTCCCAGTACTTGCATTCTGGTTCCGAGGCTTTTTGTCATTCGAATTGATCGCGCTCTAGTGAATTCATAATCTCCCTCAGGTCCGCTGATGCAGAACGAACATAATCAACAATGTTCTCTTCTCTAGCGATGAGTTCTTCGCAGCTGAACTATAATTGTTGCGCTTATCAAGTAGAAACACCAAAAAGTTACTGATATATATATATATATTTGTTATTATTGACAAGTGACAGACATAATCGATGTAAAAAAAGTTGGTCATTAGAGGAGTTATCAACAACTAGAACAGTTGATAAGTCAAAAGGAAATCGACAATGTATCAATGAAATTATCAACAACAGACATCACAAGTTATCAATGAGAGCCATCACCATTTGATGAGATTGTTGACACAAGCATGTAATGGTCAAGGTGGTAGAGTCGATGCAACAATCAAGCAACCATCAAAGTAGCGGCAATGTAACCATCAAGGTAATGGAGTCGACAATCTCAAATGTAACTATTTCGTAGATTAGTGTTGCTGAATATTAGGAGTCACGTAGAGCGTGGTTAATGTCTTAGTAACCCTCTGTGTAATTGTCAATAGTTAGTTATAAATGCATCAAGTGTACACTTTGTAAGAACCCTCCAAATCAATTACACATCTTCATGTTTTCCTAAAAATGTATTTTTATCTATACTTTCATGTAGTTATCTTTACCTATTGATCGCGATTGTAACAATGTGTATGTTCAAATTTCTCATCATTTATAGTCCTGTCAAGAAAAGACCATTCACAAATTTGTCAATTTTATAAATATATTTCTTCAATTTTTCGGTGAAACATCTTTTTGACATGTTTAATGGGGCTTATTTGTTGATTTTAGAAGACTACGTGACAAGTCCTAGAAATTAACAAGAGTCCGGCAATGTTGGTGGCAAAAACAACCCATTACCACAAATTGGTGATAATAAGGCTGCTGCACATTCTCACCAAAAGTGGCAGAGGGTAACTAACAAGGAGATGTTGATCTTCCTGAACACCTTAGTAGAAAACAGTTTTCCTAAACACTTTAGCAGATAGCAGTTTAGGGAAGTTGCACCAAATCCTGGTAAGATGTCAACCATGCAGAGATTGTTCGAGGAGTAGCAAAATTAGGTGGCCAATTATTCCATTAGCCCTATGTCAGACGTGATCAAGTCAATGGTCATCAATATTGTGAAAGATGTTCTTTCAAGACAAGGATTCTTGACCCAACCACTACAAGCAAGTCTAGTGCTAACAGGTACCTTCCTAGTTTTCGTGCTTTTAATAATCTTGACAATGTTGGTCAGACTAGTCAAGCCCATGTAAGGATTATGTGGAGGCTCGAATCTTCTAATCAAGGCCAAAGTAGTAAAAATAATCAAAACAATGCTAGTCCAAATAACCAAATCGGCAATAACAATTTGGCAAACTAGACTGGCCAAATGGAATAGCACGACTAAAATACATGGATGCCTTGCTGCCATCTCTCTCTGGGTTTTTCTCTCGTTTTGTAGAGTCTTTTTCTACCGTCTGGTAGTCTTATCTCTCTTTAATCCCTAATCTTCATAGATTTCCTTCTGATTGGTGTTCTGGATTTCGACTGTTGTCTCCATGGATTTGGCGGACGGGTATCCTCTCGGATGGGGAATTACTGTCCATCTTTCATCTTTCTTCTCGTATTTCCTTTCCTGTCATAACCCTCATCTTCCTTTTTCTTCTTCAATCATCCTTTCTTTCCCTCTCCTCTGGTGAATTTCCCTGTCCAACTATGTCATCTCTCCCTTGGCGAACCCATATTTCCATATTTTACTTGTGCATGTTACAACTAAGCTCATTAACTCGCCCAGATCGGATGTTCTGCATGTGAATAATCTAGTTTCCATAAGTCTCCGCCTCATCTCTAGCAGCAATTCCCTTGATGGGTAGTACGGATCCTGAAGAGGCAGCTCGGCTTGGTGCTCTTTGTGGCCGATTGGGGCGACTTTGGTCTGCCCCGGAGATCGATGAGTGGGATGAAGAACCTCCTGCAGATACGATTGAAGAATGTAAGTTGAGCCTAGTTGGTAAACTAAATGCCGATACCTCTATTAATTTCCCAGCATTCCAGCACATGATGAAATGAGCCTGGCGCATAGATAATGTAGATATTTCACAGAGGGAAACGGGGCTTTATGTATTTAAATTTCACTCAGAGGCAGAAAAACAGCATGTGTTAGAAAATGGCTCCTGGTCTTTCTCAAGCAATCTAGTTATACTCAAATCTTGGACCCCAAACACTCCCCTTCATTGTTATAATTTCAATAGTTGTGCTTTTTGGGTGCAAGTCTTTGGATTACCCTTAGAGAGATGTATGGAAAATCTAATTAGCAAAGCTGTTTGTGATCTTGGAACGGTGTCTGAAGTCAAATTTAAGGCAAAACAAGGAACAACTTTACGAACAAGGAGAGTAGAGTAGAACTTGTTGGAGAAAACTTCCTTGAAGTGTTTTGAAGTTGACAAAACGTTTCCATCAGTTCAGTCTGAAGACTTACAGACTCTTCCATCAAAGTCTGAAGACCTCCGGATTGCCAAACTCAAGACTCAAAGTCTATTATCATTGACAGTTTCCAGACCGTCGAAGAAGGCTTATCCAGAACTAAGTATTTCGTTAAGGATTTGATTCTATTGACTGAAGAAGATCTCTTGGCTGGATATAGCATGTCGGAATCCATTATTCAAATTGAGATTGATTCAAGGGTTTTGGATCCGTTGAATGGTAAAGCATACTTGGAAGGTTCTATTTATGAAAACCTAGATCCTAATTGTATGAGCGAACATGATTAGTGGGCTATCGACATATTCCTTAAATAACTTGAAATCTCCCTAATTGATTCTGTCCAACGGGTAGATTGGAAGAACTCCTTTGGTAAGTGCCAACGGGTGTGATGGCATGAAGAAGTATATAAGGAAGACGTTCTAGTTATTCGAGTGTGTGCGCGATAAAAAAATTCCAAAATTTGAAGCTCCTCGTTGTTAGTCAATTCATTTATTGAGCGAAAACTTGTACACAAAAGAGAGTTCATATCTGTGTGAGACCTTGAGAAAAGTGTAGCAGAGTCTCTACACTGTGGAATCAATGAAGAGCTTCACTGTAACAACTCTTTTGATTCATAGTGAAATCCAGCTAGTGGGCTGTAAATGCGAAAGAGTGGACGTAGGCTTGGACTAAGCCGAACAACTATAATTCTTGTGTTCTTATTCTCTTCCCTAAGCTCTCTTACTTTGATCGTAACTCAGTTTGCTTACAAAAGTCTAATTTCCTTTTCATAATCTATGGTTGATTAGAGTTGCACTCTTCTCTTTGAAAAATTTGTTTTTGCACCTATTCACCCCCTCTAGGTGCTCGTACTAGCTTTCACAATTGGTATTAGAGCCTGTGTACTCACTTAAGTCGAAGTGTTTTACTTCATAGTTAAAGATCCATGGCTAGTATGTTGGCTCCAGGACTGGTTGAAGGGCAAAGCAATACCAGACCGCCTTATTTTGATGGAAATAAATACGACATATGGAAAAATAAGATGAAGACATTCCTAAGATCAAATAATCATTTGGAATGGGACATGGTAGACAAAGGAATCATTTCTAAAGCTGCAACAGTTTTAAAAAGAGGAAAAGAAGCTGTTGAATCCAGAGAAATGACTCAAGAAGAAATAACCAAGAGACAAGCTCTTGATGCAAAAGCAATTTATTCTTTATATTGTGCATTGTCTCATATTGAATATAACAGAATATCTTCTTGTGAAACAGCTAAAGAAGTCCGGGATAGATTACACATCACCTATGAAGGAACCGATCGAGTGAAAGAAATCAGAATCAACATTCTGCTTGGTCAATATGAAGCATTCAAAATGAAACTAGGAGAATCTATCACTAACATGTTTAGTCGTTTTATAGAAATTGTGAATGGTCTTAAATATCAAGGTCAACCAATTTATGAACCCATGAAGGCAAACAAATTACTACGTGGATTGTCCAAAGATTGGAATCACATAAAGATCTCAATAAGGGAGACACAAAGAATCATGCCACTCTCTATTGACGAATTGGTTGGGACTCTTCAGTCTTATGAAGTGGAGAAAATCAACGAAGATGAAGATCCCAAAGGTAAGAAATCCATTGCATTAAAATCTAATGATGATTCTAATGTTACAGATTCTGAAGACGATATGGACGATGAAGAGCTTGCTCTTATGATAAGAAGGTTTAGGAAACTGAACAGAAAGGGGAGAAGATTCAATCCAAAGAGACAAAGTCTTCAAAAGCTACAGAATAAATCAGTTGAGGATGATGAATCCAATAAAGATGTAGTTTGCTTTAAATGCAAGAAAAATGGACACATTATACCCAATTGTCCCCTTCTGAAGAGAAAGAAAGGAAAAGCTGAGAAATATCGAAATGCACTAAAAGTAGAAACTTTGAGTGATACCGAATGTGAGGAAAGTGATGATGATTATGCCAATATTTGTCTCATGGTACAATCGACTCGAGATTCAGACTCCAAAACAGACTCGAACGGTGAAATCAAAGTAAGTAATTTAAAAATCCCTACTAAAGTCTCTAGATACATTGATGAATTGTGTTTTAGTCTTAAAGCCTCTCTCAAAAGGATTTCTGAACTCAAAAGGGAAAATTCTGCACTAAAACAACAAGAAAATGGTTGGAAAGAAAATGTCGAAAGTTTAGACAAAAGTGTGACTACTTTGAAAGAAAATGCAGACGGTCTTTTAAAAGAAAATGCATTCTTAAAAAATGATATCTCAAGTATTTCTAAGAGATTTTCTATAGAATTTGAGAAACTTGAAAAAATTCTTTCAGCACAAAGATCTTACTTCAACAAATCAGGTTTAGGAATGACTGCTGAAACTATTCTTCTAATTGATTTTCCTAAAGTAAAGAAAAGAATTAAGCAAAGACCTAGAAGAAATTCTTCCAAAAATCATTTCTAAAAAGTTTTTTAAAACTTGTAGGCCGCAATGCTCTTAAATATTCTAAGTGTAATAGCTCATATCATTTTGAGAAAGAATGTCCTATGGTTTGGAAACCTGTTAAGAAGGTATGTGCAAAAACCGTATATTACACTAACACCAATGGACCCAAGAAAATATGAGTACCAAAGAAAACTTGAGTCTCTTTTTTAAATGCAGGTCATTATCAAGAAAAATATTAAATAGTACTTGGATAGTGGATGCTCAAGACATATGACGGGAAACTCAAATTGTTTCTTAAAACTTGTACAAGTTAATGGTGGATAAGTTTCTTTTGGAGGAAATAGCAAAGGAAGAATTGTGGGATATGGAACTGTAAATATTGGAAGCCTCACGATTAGTAATGTTTCCTTAGTGGAAGGACTCAATTACAATTTGCTGAGTATCAGTCAGCTGTGCGACACTGGTTTCAAAATCAACTTCCAAGAAGGAATATGTTCAGGAACCAGTAAAGACTCCTCTCAGTCTTTCACGGGGCAAAGACATGGGAATATCTATCTCTTAGATATCAAACCAGATGAATCCCAATGTCTAATATCAATTCAAGAAGAAGCAAACTTATGGCATAGAAAACTTGGGCACATCAACATGAAGCAAATAGCCAAAATCTCAGCAAAGAAACTTGTTCGTGGACTACCCAAACTAACATACCAAAAGTCTGATCTATGCACACCATGTGTGTTGGGAAAACAAGTAAGAAACTCATTCAAACCAATAAATCAAGTATCTATTAATCGTGTGCTGCAGCTCTTGCATATGGATCTCTTTGGACCAACCAGAACTCAGAGCATTGGAGGTAAGAAATACTACCTAGTAATTGTGGATGATTATTCACGATTCACTTTGGTATATTTCTTGGCAAGTAAGTCTAAAACCTGTTCTTAATTTATAGAGTTTACTAAAAAGGTCCAAAATGAGAAAGGATATGTTATTTCAAGTATACGGACAGACCATGGAGGTGAATTTGAAACTCAAGACTTTACAAAATTTTGTGATGAATCTGGCTTTCAGCATATGTTTTCTTTACCATATACTCCAGAGCAAAATGGAGTCGTGGAAAGAAAGAATAGATCGCTGCAGGAAATGGCTAGAACTCTTTTAATTGAAAGTAATATCTCTTTTCGTTTTTGGGCTGAAGCGGTTTCTACGGCGTGCTATATTATTAATAGAGTCTTTTTAAGACCTATTTGCAGAAAACTCCTTATGAGTTATTCAAAGAAAAGAAGCCAATTGTTTCGTATTTTCATGTGTTTGGATGTAAATGTTTTATATTGAAGAATGCAAATAATCGAGTTGGTAAGTTTGAAGAAAAATCAAATGAAGGCATTTTCCTTGGATATTCTATCATAAGCAAAGCTTACGAGTATACAACAAAAAGACTCAATATGTGGAGGAATCGATGAATGTCAAGTTTCAAGACTTTATGCAAAATCAATCGATTCAGACTCAATTTGAAGATTTTGAACCTGCGCTAGACTCTATAAAGTCTAAATCTCAAGAAGCATCTCAGACTTCATAAGTTCAGCAACAAATGATCATCGAAGATTCAAATAAAGGAAATAATCAACAGTCTGACGAAACAACCGGCAATTGGAAGCATAAGTCCAGTCATCCCAAAGATCTTATTATTGGTGATTTAATGAGGGAGTTCGCACAAGATCCAAAAGGCGTGAAGAGTCTAGTGCTGTGGCTCTTATTTCTGAAATAGAACCCAAAAGCATAGAAGAAGCTCTAACTGATGAAAGCTGGATTGAAGCTATGCAAGAAGAACTTAGGCAATTTAGTATCAATGATGTTTGGGAATTGACTCCTACACTAAAAGGCAAATCTATCATTGGAGCTAAATGGGTTTTCAGGAACAAGATGAACGAGAAATGAAAAGTCGTAAGAAACAAAGCAAGACTCGTGGCCAAAGGATATATGCAAGAAGAATGAATAGACGATGATGAGACTTATGCGCCAGTAGCAAGGTTAGAAGCAATTAGATTATTACTTGCTTTTGCTTGTTATAAGAATTTCAGGTTATTCCAGATGGACGTCAAAAGTGCTTTCCTAAATGGATTTATCCAAGAAGAAGTTTACGTGGAACAACCACCCGGTTTTGAAGATCCAAGAAAACCAAACTCTATTTTTAGACTAAAAAATGCTCTATATGGTCTAAAGCAAGCACTTCGAGTTTGGTACGACAGACTAAGTAAGTTTTTAATTCAAAATGGCTTTGACAAAGGTAAAGTAGATACTAAATTGTTTATCAGAAGAGAAAGCAAAGGCTTTTTACTTGTTCAAATCTACGTTGATGATATTATTTTTGGATCCTCTAATGAAAATCTGTGAAAGAAATTCTCTAAGTATATGCAGGATGAATTTGAAATGAGCATGATTGGTGAACTAACCTTCTTTCTCAGGCTTCAAGTGAAACAACTGAAGGAGGGAATCTTTATTCATCAAGAAAAATATGCTAAAGAACTCGTCAAAAATTTTGGACTGGAGAATTGCAAAAAGACTGATATATCTATGTCAAGTTCCTTAAAGCTGGACAAAGATGAAGTAGGAAAGAAAGTTGACCAGAAGCTATACAGGAGTATCATTGGTTAACTTATTTATCTTACTGCTTCTAGACCTGACATTCTGTTTAGTGTTTGTATTTGTGCCAAATTTCAATCAAATCCTAAAGAATCTCATTTAAGTACTGCAAAACGTATTATCAAATACATTGCCTCAACTTCAAATTTAGGCCTTTGGTATCCAAAAGAAGGAGACTTCACTCTTCTTGGATACTCATACGTAGACCTAGCCAGATGCAGAGTTGATAGAAAGAACACTTCGGGCACCTGTCAATTACTTGGTAATAGGGCAGCGTCTTGGTTTTCAAGAAAGCAAAGTATCGTAGCTCTTTCTACGGCAGAAGCGGAGTATGTAGATCTTGGAAGTTGTTGTTCACAAATTCTGTGGATAAAACAATAACTAAGAGACTTTGGAATTGAAGATTCATGCACTAAGATCAAATGTGACATCATCAGTGCAATCAATCTTACCAAAAATCTAATTCTTCACTCAAGAGCAAAACATATAGAGATTCGACATCACTTCATTAGAAATCTTGTTCAAAATGGAAAAGTTTCGATTCAGTTTATTGATTCAAAGAATCAAGCTGGCCGATATATTTACAAAGCCTTTGGAGAAAAATCAATTTCAAGTTATTTGTTCCAGACTCAATATCTTAAAATTTAAGGAAGTTCGAGACTCGGGGTTGAAAGTGTATAGACACTCGGACTCGACGATCAAAATTCATGACTGTAAGTTACTTCTATTTTAGAAACTTATCTCTTGGAACAAATCTTGAAAAGGTACGATTATCTATCTGTAATTGATTGATGCTAATTCCCCAGTTATCGTGATTATTGCAATCTTTCTTTTTTGAAAAAAAAGTTATTTTTAAAATGACGGTTATCTAATTTTTGAAAATGCAGTTATTTTTCAAAGGGCATTTTTTACATTTCCTTTTACGACGTTCCGTATGCCTCGCTTCGACTGCCTTATATAATGTTGGTTCCTCTTCGTTTTACCCACAAAAACCCTAAGAGAGCACAGATCTTCCACTTCTCTTTTCTTCTCTTGTTTAATCCTCGAAAAGTTTTCACCTTTTTTGCGAAACAAGTTTGGAATCTCTCAAAGACTGTGAAAGATGTCGTCTCAAAGGAAGTCTTCGAGGATCGCGAATAGGGGACCACAGCAAATGCGTGAGGGACCTACGCACTTTGATCTCACTGAGGAAGAAGAATCTCCTAGACAGCAGCAGAGCCCACAACATTCTCAGCAGCATCTATCTCCTCCATCTAGTCCGCAGAATATTGAACATAGAGAAGAGGAAATCATCGAAGAGGCAGAACCCGTAAGAACTCTTAAGCCTGGCTTTACTTATAAGCTTTACTGTGCTTTGAAGAGGAGTGGTACTCCTTTGAACTATATTAATGAATTTTTGAAAGACAAAAGGTATCGAAATGAAACCTTCTTTTTTACGCACAATGGAACAACTTTTGGGTATTGCTCCTGCGGGGTCAGCAGAAGAAGCATTGGCAAATATCCCAAGCGATCCACGTGTTAGAGGGCTAAGTCAACCCGATGGGAATGATGATGATAAGATGTACACTCAGTTTAAACCTAGAATGGGTGTTGCGGCAAAAATCCGAAGCAAAAAGACAGATTTGTTTCGCTTAGAGGAACACAAGCAACTATACTCTAAGTTGCTAAAGTGTGTTGTGATTAACCCCAGAAGTGTGGACTTTGATTTTCTTGATTTAATAAATGTCAAGCTACGAGAGAAATTCAATCTTCTTTAACTAGAATGGTTTTGTTTTGAAACAATTATGCTGAACTCAATGCTTACTTTTATTCGAATCTAAGTTTATTGGATGCGAATCGATTCTCTTTTAGTGTTCGAGATCAGGACTATGTGGTTGACATGGATACATTGGCTAATGTGATTGGGGTTGAAAGAGGGAAATACCAACCAATCAGTGTGTCTATTGGACGCGCAATGCTTGAGCTTGTTCGGGATAGAAGGACGGAAGGAAGGATTTCATGTTTGAGGATGAATGCCTTAAATATTTTGCTTCACAAGATAATGATCAACTGCCTCAGACCCAAATCGACTTCGAAGACTGATGTTTCAAACTCGGAAGCAAAACTGATGTATGCCATTAATGCTGGCAAAAAGTTCTCTCTTCCACACACCATTATGTTCCACATGTATAGAATAATGGTGAAAGACAAGAGCCAACTTCCTTACTCAGCACTTATCACTAAGTTATTCAAACATTTGAACATTCAGCCTCTTAGGATTCTTTGTATTCGAACATGCGATCAAATGGTGGTAGGACTGAAAATGGTCTCTAAGATGCGTCTAAAGGAACTTAACAAGGTGTTGGAGTAGTTCAAGGTTAAAAACCCTGTCAAGACTCACTAAGTCTCCTCGGCTGCAAAACGGAAAGGGAATGAGCCCATGGTTGCTCCATCCAAGAAAAGAAGAGCACTCATCTTGGAGGATGAAGATGATATCACAATTTCTGCTCTTGCTTTGAAGAACTTAAGTCGTTCTGTTCCAGAGACAGAGGTGAGACAGGAACAAGACGAAGAGGAGAACGAAGAAAGGACTGGAGAGAGAGAATCAATGGAGAAAGAAGCAGAGGAAGAAAGGATTCATGAGGAAGAAGAAGAGGGCAGAGGTGAACAAGAAGAAGCAGAGCATGAAGAGTACTTCTCACCTCCTGAAGGCAATGAAACAGGGGGAGATGCTAAGAAAAGAGGTACGTCTTCAATTGCTGCTACTAGTGAAGGAGTAAGTCGCTCACCAGCAGATCCAGAAGACATCTATGCATCTCAATTTCCTAAGGAAGGTCATGAGGTTTCATCGCCCAATCTGCAAGATCGTGCTGACTTGCCATCATCTGCCAATACACTTTCTGATCGTGCAGAAGCCAGTACTCAGATTGATAATTCAGTAGACCTTCATAGAGTATTTGATGTTCTATTGGAGATGCGCGGCCAAATTTATGCTTTGGAATGCGAAGTTCAGAACTTGCAAAACGCAGGTCAAGCTTTTTCAGTTTCTTTACATGATCAACTACATGCCCTTACTCTTCAAGTTCAAGCAAATGCTAAGGGTGAAGAAGTGGTTCAACTGAAGGAGGATTTGAAAAAGCTGGAAGGGATTGTCCAGTCAATGGGAGATTTCCAACTTATTCGTGTTCCAAAGCAATCCTAAATCCACTCTCTTTTCATCTCTATCTTTTGGATGCTAACAAAAGGGGGAGAGATGTGGTGCAGATTTGAAATTTAAACTTTTGAGATTTAAACTTTTGACTGTTTTGTGGTTGATTGTGGTTGATTGACTTTATTTTTGTTTGGCTGTGATTGGATTTGGATTTGGACTGTTTTGATCGTTTGTCTTAAACACTATTGGTATTTCATGACAAGAATAGATGCTCATTTACGGGACTAACTTATTTTATGTGATTGTAGATTTTAATGTTATCTTTACTAAGCCAATTATCCTTTGTGAGATATCCATGTTTGCTTGAGTCTTTTGTTTTTGCGGGTTAAAGTTATCCAAATCTGCCGGGAAAGTTTTGTTATCATAAAAAGGGGGAGATTGTTGGAGAAAACTTCTTTGAAGTGTTTTGAAGTTGACAAAACGTTTCCATCGGTTCGTCGAAGACTTGCGAGACTCTTTCATCAAAGTCACGAAGACCTCGGACTGCCCGGACTCAAGACTCAAAGTCTATCCTCATTGATAGTTTCTAGACCGTCGAAGAAGGCTTATCCAGAACTGAGTATTTCGTTAAGGATTTGATTCTATCGACTGAAGAAGATCTCTTCGCTAGATATAGCATGTCGGAATCCATTATTCAAATTGAGATTGATTCAGGGATTTTGGATCCGTTCAATGGCAAAGCATACTTGGAAGGTTCTACTTATGGAAACTTAGATCCTGATTGTATGGGCGAACATGATTAGTGGGCTATCGACATATTCCTTAAATAACTTGAAATCTCCCTAATTGATTCTATCCAACGGGTAGATTGGAAGAACTCCTTTGGTAAGTGCCAACGGGTGTGATGGCATGAAGGAGTATATAAGGAAGACATTCCAGTTATTCGAGTGTGTACACGATAGAAGAATTCCAAAATCTGAAGCTCCTTGTTGTTAGTCAATTCATTTATTGAGCGAAAACTTGTACACAAAAGAGAGTTCATATCTGTGTGAGACCTTGAGAAAAGTGTAGCAGAGTCTCTACACTGTGGAATCAATGAAGAGCTTTACTGTAACAACTCTTTTGATTCATAGTGAAATCTAACCAGTGGGCTGTCAGTGCAGAAGAGTGGACGTAGGCTTGGACTAAGCCGAGCCACTATAATTCTTGTGTTCTTATTCTCTTCCCTAAGCTTTCTTACTTTGATCGTAACTTAGTTTGCTTACAAAAGTCTAGTTTCCTTTTCATAATCTATTGTTAATTAGAGTTGCACTCTTCTCTCTGGAAAATTTGTTTTTGCATCTATTCACCCCCTCTAGGTGCTCGTACTAGTTTCACAGAACTCAATCTACGGGATCCTCTTAAACTTGGTAAACTTATCCAAGTGGCTAGGAAAAATATATGGCTTGATTTCCGTTACGAACGTTTACCGCATTATTGCTATTCCTACGGTGTTTTAGGCCACTATGCATCATATTATAAAGAGTTTCCATATGTTGAGGAAATTTTTGAAGGAAGGGATAAGCTCTATTATGGAAATTGGCTCCGAGCCGAAGTCAAAGAACATAGCCCCTTCTGGCAGGCTTTCTATGAGCAAAACATCTCTCAAGAAGATATTGAAGAAACTGTACCTGAAACACCTCAAGCTGGGTTGCTATTACTCCTTACAGCATTATGTGATATCAGCGGACAACCGGCTCCTATGGAGACTCTTCCAAACAAGCACATCAAGACCTCAATTGCCATTAATATGCCTTGTTCCCCCCTGCTGATTCTCTACAAGTTGTTGCTCAGCATAAATGGCAATCCCCTGCACCAGAACAAAAAACATAAATTATAACCTCTTGAGTTGGGGCCTCTTCATCAAAGAAATCGAAAAACTCTCGTTTGCAAACCAAGACTACTCCCCTGAAGAAAGTAAAGAGACTTTCCCCATATAGGTCACATTCTATTTTACCAAGAAGTCTAGATGAGAGTGATTTGTTAGAAACTCCAATCTCTGAGGTCGAAAGGGCCAGTGATTGGGCTGTGGTGGCTTGCCCGAATAAGCCACCAAATAACAAATGAAGATACTAAGCTGGAACTGTCAATAACTGGGTAATTCCTTGACAGTTCAAGCTCTTAGAGCCTTAGTGGCTCAAGAACGGCCCGAAATTGTCTTTTTGATGGAGAAAAGGAATAAGGAACATGTTATAAGCAAAGTACAGTGGACGCTGAATTTTAGTAGGAGTTTTGTTGTGAATCCCCTAGGTTTGGCTGGAGGGATGGTTCTATTATGGATAGACAATATTTCCCTTAGTGTTAATGCTCATAATTCCTATTTCATTGATGCTGTTTGTTCTAACAATATAAGTGTCACACCTATGAGCCTTACTTGCCTGCATGCACCTGTGGTTTATCAATAGAGACATTTTTTATGGGCAGATTTGCGGAGACTCAGCCACTTAACTACTTTGCCATGGGTGTGCATCGGCGATTTTAATGAAATTTTACATCACTGGGACAAAGTGGGAAAGAGACCAGCTGAGCAATATCGGTTGCACTCCTTTAAGGAATTATTACATGATTGTGATTTGATGGATGTGGAGACTAAGGGCTATGCCTATACTTGGGTGAACAATAGAAGTGGAGAGGAAGTGGTTAAAGAGAGACTAGATCGCGCCTTGTGTAATATCGATTAGCGACTGGCCTATTCAGAAGCTAAAGTTCTAGCTTTATCAGCCCTAGGGTCGGATCATAGTCCGCTTATTTTAACTACAAGAATTAATTCGGTACGACGAAAGAAGTCTTTTACCTTTGAATCCTATTGGCTGCAAGATGCAGATTGCCATAGGGTGGTTTCAGCTTTGTGGTCTTCTTTATCACTCGCTCATTCCACAATCTCTCAGAAGCTTCGCACTACAACTCAAGCACTAGCCAGGTGGAGTAAATCGAAGTTTACTACAGGCCATGATCTACTCCATCTTCTGCAGCAGCAACTTCAGCAATACATCAATCAATCTGTTTGTAATTATGACAAAGCTCAGGTTATTTCTCTGAAGGAAAAAATTCAGCAAATCTAGTCACGGGAAGAACACTACTGGGCGATGCGTTCTAGGATCAATTGGATGAGATGGGGGGACAGAAATACGAAGTTGTTTCACGCAACGATTGTTTAGCGACGGAAAAGAAACAGAATCAATATGCTAAGGGATGAAAATGACGAATGGATACGAGAGCCAAAACAGGTAAAGAACATGACTTTTACTTTCTTCCACAATCTTTATACTTCAGTTGGACATCGGGACTATGGACCGATTTTAATGCAATGTCCTAGAGCAGTAACATACATGATGAATGAACAACTAATAGCTGAAATTACGCGGGAGGAGGTTAAGCTAGCAATGTTTCAATTGGGTGCTACCAAAGCGCTCGGACCTGATGGTTTGAACGGACTTTTTTTATCACAGTCACTAGGATATTTTACAGGAAGATGTCTTTCAATCAATGCAAAATTTTTTCATCACAGGGTGCTGCCTGCTGATATTAATAAGACAGTAATATCTTTGATCCCCAAGTTTCTGAGCCCTGAGAGGTTAAAACGGTTTCACCCTATTAGCTTATGCAATTTTTTATATAAAATAATATCCAAAGTCCTAGCGAATCGACTGAAAATTTGCCTACACGAGCTGATTTCTAAGGAACAAAGTGCGTTTGTGTCAGGTAGACAAATACAGGATAATATCCTAATAGTTCAAGAGGTTCTACATCGCTTAAAAATTAGTAGCAGAAAGTAAAAGTTTTAGGCGATATTTAAGTTGGATATGAAGAAAGCCTATGATAGGGTGGAGTGGGATTTTTTGGATGCCTATCTTCGTCAAATGGGATTTCAAGATCGATGGGTGACTTGGATAATGCAATGTGTCACCACGACTTCTCTAAGCATCAAGATCAATGGTGAACCTCTACATTATTCCCGACCATCTCGGGGACTTCGACAGGGCGACCCCCTCTCCCCCTCCTTATTTATCCTCTTGGCAAATATGTTATCCACACTCATCCAACAAGCTGTTGATATGGGCAATCTAAGAGGAATCAAGCTTAACAGGTGGTGTCCTACTTTATCCCATCTATTTTTTGCCGATGATGTGATCTTTTTCTTAGATGGTAAAACCTAGGAATGCCAAAATTTAGCGAATATCCTAAACCAATATTATCTAGCTACATGCCAACAGATTAATAGGAACAAATCTGGTTTGTTTTTGGGTAAAAATTGCCCTTAGCATCTTAAGCAAAATCTAGCTAGAGAATTAAGGGTACCGATTTTACACAAAATAGGCAAATATCTAGGCATACCTTCTGATTGGGGCTCATCAAAAAATGACATGTTAGCTTGGATTCTTGAACGGGTCAATGCTAAGTTGGAAGGGTGGAAAGAAAATTTCATATCTAAAGGCGGGAAGGAGATTTTGTTAAAATTGGTGGTTCAGTCCTTACCTCAGTATGCAATGTCGATATTTAAAATTCCTATATCTATATGCAAGTCTATTGTGTGAAAGCTAGTACGAGCACCTAGAGGGGGTGAATAGGTGCAAAAACAAATTTTACAGAGAGAAGTGTGCAATTCTAATTAACAATAGATTATGAAAAGGAAATTAGACTCTTGTAAACAAGTTGAGTTACGATCAAAGTAAAAGAGCTTAGGGAAGAGAATAAGAATACAGGGTTTATAGTGGGTTGGCTTAATCCAAGCCTACGTCCACTTTTCCGCACTGACAACCCACCGATTGGATTTCACTATGAACCAAAAGAGTTGTTACAATAAAACTCTTCCTTGATTCCACAGTGTAGAGACTCTGCTACACTTTCTCAAGGTCTCACAAAGATATTAACTCTATTTTGAGTACAAGATTTCGCTTAATAATTGAATTGATTAAGAACAAGGAGCTTCAGACTTTGGAATTCTTTTATCACGCACACACTCGAACAACTGGAACGTCTTCCTTATATACTCCTTCATGCCATCACACCCGTTGGCACTTACCAAAGGAGTTCTTCTAATCTACCCATTGGACAGAATCAATAAGGGAGATTTCGAGTTATTTAAGGAATATGTCGATAGCCAACCAATCCTGCTCGCCCATATAATCAGGATCTAGGTTTCTATAAGTAGAACCTTCCAAGTATACTATGCCAATCAACGGATCCAAAATCCCTGAATCAATCTCAATATGAATAATGGATTCCGTCATGTTATATCTAGCCAAGAGATCTTCTTCAGTCGATAGAATCAAATCCTTAACAAAATACTCAGTTCTGGATAAGTTTTCTTCGACGGTCTAGAAACTGTCAATGGGGATAGACTTTGAGTCTTGAGTCTGGCAGTTCGGAGGTCTTCAGACTTTGATGGAAGAGTCTACAAGTCTTGGACCCGGTGATGAAAACGTTTTGTCAACTTCAAAACACTCATGGAAGTTTTCTCCAACATATTGAACAGAAAATAGCTAGATTTTGGTAGAAAAACAACGCAACGAGATCAGGTATTCATTGGAAAAGCTGGGATCTACTTAAAGAGAAAAAAAGCCAACGGAGGGATAGGGTTTCAAGACTTACTCACTTTCAATAAAGCCTTTCTGGGAAAGCAAGCTTGGCGCCTCCTCCAAAACCCATCGTCTTTGTGGGCTTGAGTTTTCAAAGCCTTGTATTTTCCTTCAAAAACATTACGACATGCTGATAAGGGGACTAGATCTTCCTGGGGATGGCAGAGTCTTATCTTAGGTAGAGATTCTATAATCAAGCAAATGCAATGGTCAATACGTAATGGTCAATTGATAAGAGTTAGAGAGGATAAATGGTTACCTATGGGTATTCTTGGAGGCCCAGCACCTCGAGAGGAACCTGAAACAGTAGCAGGCTTTATTATCCAATAACATAATCAGTGGAATGTGGAGCTTTTACAACACACTTTTGATGAACCCACTGTTAAGGAGATCCTATCGATAAAGATTTGGCCAGCGTCCACTGAAGATAAAATCCTCTGGATAGGGACACAAGATGGACAGTATACGGTTAAGAGTGGCTACAATGTTATCAAGAAAACATGACCCACAAAGGTACAATCTTATGCATCTTCTTCATATACTATACCTGGCCAGCTATGGAAACAGATCTGGAAAACAAAAACGGCACCCATAATACGAATCTTCCTTTGGTCTATATGCCAAAACGCCTTACCTACAATGGACAATCTATTCAGACAACGCATCACCCCTTACCCAGTATGTAAGCTCTGCTCATCTTGATCCCCTGAAACAACAGAACATTTATTTTTGTTTTGCCCATGGACACAGTATATCTGGAACCATCCACAAGTGAAAATCAATATTCCCTCCTATAGAACGCATCGCATAGAAGCTTGGCTAGCAGATCTCATCAAACAGAAGAAGTATGTACTAGATTTTGAAATCATCGCAGCCCTTTTATGGCAAATTTGGAAAGCAAGGAACCATTTTGTTTTTCGTCATCAACGCACACACCCAGACCACCTCATTGATATAGCCATCACTCCCGCACAACTCCAAATCAGAACCTAACAGCAGGAATAAAAAAAGGGAAACAATTTGCTGAACCCTAATTGCATCTGGATCCCACCGCAGCAGGGCATCGTGAAGGTAAATATTGACGGAGCCTTTCCTATTGCAACTCTCACGGGAGTGATCGCCAGTATTGTTCGTGATTACAACGGAAAATTGCTCGGAGGCTTTACTCGCAACGTTCCCGCACTATCTGCTCTGGAAACAGAGATTCAAGCACTATTAGGTACACTCAAGGATTTATTACAGCAACGAAAGACTACATCTCACCTGTTGTTGGAGTCTAATAACATCATTCAGGTGGAAACCATCAACCGGTGCCGTCCGCCGCAGTGGGAGTTCCGTGCTCTGTTTGCCGAAATCGAATCGCTATTGCTCTGTTTTCCAAACCTAAAGGTGCGACACTGTCGCCATGAAGATAATGCCCTAGCTGACTAGGCTGTGAAGGCCCACGGACGGGGCTCCCTTCCATCAAACTGGGTCCAATTTCCTCCTCAAATTATGTTAGATATGCTACTAAAGCCCTTGTTAAGGGTTGTTCCTTTTTCCCTACGTGTATACCAATATATCCTATCTTTCGACTAAAAAAAAAAAAAAAGACTGGCCAAATGCCAAATATAGAGAATTTAAGGCTAGCGGTTACTTTGGCACTACCTAATGTGAACATTCACATTGGGTTTAATTTGCCGACTATTATTAAGATAGACAATCTGGTAAGATTAGCATAACCGCCTAGGGGGTAAGATGACCACTCGAATCCTCAATTTAACCCAACACAATTTGCTGAAGGTTCAACAATACTTGGCGTAGGATAGGGGTGCTATAAGACTTGTATATGGGAAACCTTATATTGAGTGAGTCGATAATCAATACTTTCTATCAAGTTTAAAATCCATAACTTTGCCATCTTCACAAGCAAAGACGAAAAATCTACCATTAGACACATTAATCAATTTATAACCCACCACAGGGATGTGGGAACAAATGAATTCTTTAGATGTAAGTTGTTTGTCAAAATTTGTCTTTACCTAGCATACTAAGTTACCATTCAACGTAGGGTAAAGATGGAAAGACAATTCTATTCTCAATTTTATAGAACCATATTTGAAGCATCAGTTGTTAATTTGGCTAGACTTTACCAAATACAATAATGAATTCATCAATCAGTTTCTTGCTTGATTCAAGAACGCTAGAAATATAGATGCCTTGTGCGCAAAAAAGAAATATAGATGCCTCACTTTGTTCTTGAAAAAAAGAATTAACAAATTTGGCTTTTAACGAATTAAAATTTCAATTGAGAGAAGGATTCAAAGGCCAAGACTTAGCTGATTTATTGCATTTGGCAACGGAAATGTCTACGTATGAGTAACTACTTAAAGAAAGAGACAATAGGGCTCTGTTTGGTAAAAATAATTTTTGTTACCCAGAACAACTATTTATATTCTTTTGTTCAGGGGACGAAAAAAAAAAAATAGAAACGTGTTTGGTAAAATTTTTGTTCCCTATGTGAACGGAAGTAGTGAGAGGGGAGCGAGGGAATGTCCTCCTTATCTACTTTTGAGAGCCTTCTATAAATTTATAAAGATCTTATTAAAGAGTGCTTTAAAGGACACCAAAATAATCATACCTACTAAAAAAAAAGATTTTCATTTTCGTTATACTAATTGCGCAATAGATGAGAAACTTTTCCACCAAAAACTTTCAAATATCAAAATTAATTTACATGCAAATATATGTGGCATCCCAAAAATTCAAGACAAGCTCTAAGATGTATTAAAGCCCATGATTAGGAATGAAATTACCTATGGTTTATGCTTTAGCCATTAGTTTTCTCTTAAGACTAAATGTTATATGCTTGTGTTCATGAGTTTTTAAATTAGTATTATAGGATAAATTAATAAGAAGAATTTATTCTTGCCTATGCACCTCTTAGATTTAATCCCTATAGATTAAATGTTACAAGATTTTGGCCATGTGAAATTTAAAACTTGAAATCTATAAAAGAAAGAATTAAAAGTGAATTATTAAAAGTAAAATTCGGGGATTTAATTAGGTTTGGGCCTTAGGCCCAATAGCATGGACCTTTGGTGGGCCAAAATGGCTGGCCCATTGAAGCCCAAGGAGGAGTTGCGCCGGCCCACTTGCTGGCCCAAGCCCAGCCGAGAGATGAGGCCCATTTTTGCATGAAGAAGACCATGTGTCTCTCCCAAATTGCCTAGTGTAGATCATGCAATTAGCAATCATTGCTAATGATGGAAGGGAAGACCATTAGGGGGGAATAGTGGCCGGTTAAGGTGAGAAAGAGAGGGAGAGAGAAGACTTCGTCCAAGCCAAGAGAGAGAGAGGAAGTTGCGAGAGAGAGAGGGAAACCGAGAGAGGAGGAAGAAGGAGCTGCTCGCCGTTCGTCCGCCCGTCGCCGTCCGTTCGCCCATCCGTGTGCCGTCTGTGTGCCGTCGTTCGCTTGATCTTAGAGGCAAGTTAGTATCCAATTTCTACTCTTGCATATGTGTCTTGCAAGTGTGTTTGGAATGGTGTTGATTTTTGGGTGATTAGGAGTGAGAAACCGAACTTAGAGTGCTTTGTTTTTGAAATGGCTTGCTGTTTGCGTGTATACCGCCCAACCCAGAATATTGTAGAGGCTTGCATGCGTGTTTTGAGCTGGATTTTGACTTCGATTCCTTGATGAAATTTGTAGAAAACATCTCAAATTATAACATACTAAAATTTGAGACAAAAAAGTTGAGTTTTAAGGGGTGAAACCCTCCTCCTATGAAGACACTAGATCTGGAACTGCTTTGTCGACCTCTTGGTGGTTTTGTGTGTTGCATGTTGCTTTTTACTGAGAATCTTACTTCTACTTCTTCATGAAAGTTGTAGAGAACATCCTAAATACTAACATACTCAAATTTTAAGTAAAATGAGCAAGTGTAGCCTAGTGAAACGATTTTCTTTTGAAGACGGTAAATCTGGAAACACGGTACTGGATACCCGAAACTTCCTAGACCTATATGGTGACTATTCTTTGAGAATCTCACTTAGCTCCCTTAATGAAAGTTGTATGGGAGCTCTTGAAGCAAAACATATCAACATTTCAGAGGAAACGAAGAAATATAAGTAGGTGAAACCTCGATTTTTAAGAGATAGTTAAACTGGACCGTTCGGTGCTAGAAACTGGAGCTTCGACCGTCTATAGAAAATTATCTAGAACTAACATGGCCTAGATGTATTCATGAAAAATATACTTTAGGATCTTGACTATAACCTGGTAAAATTTCATAATTTTTGGAGGTCATTCGTGTATTTTAATCGAAATATTTCAAAAACTGCACAATCTGACTTTGTCCGAATTTTGCATGTTGTAATGTGTGAGCTGTATCTTTTTTTGTGAAGCCCTTTTGGTCATGTGTTCTTCATGAAATTGTTACCTTTATGTCTTGTCTATTACATGCTCTAATTGTGTGATTTTGAGGATCATATTGATATTTAATTTAAATGTTTTCCAAAATTGTGCAAGCTGGAATTTAGTAAATTTAAAAAATGCATGATATATGGACTATTCTAAGTTGTATGGACCCCATGGATCGTATTGTCATTAGTGATTGTATCTTGCTGCATGTATGATGATGATTGGAAATGCGTATAAGAATTAAAATGATGAAAGTGATCTTGTTTGCCATTACATCATGTGCCATGCTGATTTTGAAACATAAATTGGTGAACATGAACTATGATAAATGAGGAAACTGTTGGAGGCGGTTGATAATGCCCTGGGAGTGTCAGGATGTCCGGGATGGGGGGTGCCGGATTCCCGGATTGTATTGAGATACATGGCCGCATGTCCTTGGGAGTTTCGAGATGCCCAAAATGGTTGGTTGGGTGCCAGAAGCCTCGGAGGTTTGTGCCCGAGGGGATGCCTCATGATGCCAGTTGGGATGCGAGATGCTCGGAATGTGGGGGTGTTGGATGCCGGGTGGTGTGTGCCGGAGGTTTTTCTCACGATGCTAGGTTGGGGTGCGAGTGATAAAGTGTGGGATGCAATTATTGATCCCGGGAAAGAGAGATGTGGTGATCAAATTGAAAGATAAAAGTTGAAATTGAATCATGCATATGTGTGTGACATGATGATATGTGTGTGACATGATCATGATCACTTATGGCATGATGATATGTGTGTGATATGATGATGATCACCTATGGCATGATGATATGTGTATAACATGAATGTGATGAGTACATGAAGATGTGTGATCACATGGTATGATGGTATATGCATGGCTTCAATGTAAGTTATGCTTGGATGCATGAATGACATGTATTGTGCTATGATTGTATTGTATGATGCATTGAGTGGTTATTGGATCTTTTACCTGTTGAGTGGTTGTACTCACCCCTTCGGGGACCAACATTTTAGATTAGAAAGATGCCGCTCCCTACGGTCACGCAGGGCACCTTCTATGGCCTCCCATCAGATGAAGAGGTAGAGTGTACAGAGATCGACTGCGTCACCGTCCCTGGACTGACATTTGTGCGAGTGCGAGTGTTGGTTATGTACGATGTGGGCCTGGCTGGGGGCCCTGTCATTCAGGAGTTTCTGTCAGTTCATGTACACTGAGATGGAGTGATTAGGGGGATGTTGCTGCCACCACCGCCCGACGCACCAGGATGGATGCGATGGCCACGTGAGGGGTATAGAGCTGATGTCTCTTTTTTTGGGATAGTCGCCACTGTTAGATGGAAAGTGTCACGTGATCACTATAGGGGTCGAAATATCCTTTTGGGATGTGGCCAAGTGTAGCTAAAAATCTTGGCTTTCTTTTGTTGTATCGACCCGAGAAAATCCATCATGAAAATATGTAAATAAAAGTGGCTTGGCTTTATCTTTTCCTATGGTACTTAGTGGTGTGCATTGTATCATAATCGTTGGAGGGAGAGATGGCGATATTGAATTATGCTTCCACTAATACGTTGCGCTGGGACCATTTTTCAAAAAAAAAAAAAAAAAGCCTATGAACTACGATGTTTCTACTAAGAGATGTAACTAGTGTTCATTAGGTGTAGCGATAGGTGCCTGTGGCGACCAAAGGTGTTTCGGGGTGCCACAATATATCATATACTATTTGTCAAATCTTTTGCATCTGTGTTAATTCAATCCATCCGATCAATTTTAATCAGCCGACGGTAAGATGAACGTCCAGGATCTGTCCGATGCTGATATGGCTTATTTTTAATAACTATTTTTTATCTTTTTTTTATCTTTTTCTTTTCTCCATAGTAACCGGCCATGGGCAAGGCCATAGCCGCCTTGACCCGGGGCCGCGCCTCAGATCTTTTCAAGTTGCGGGAAGAGACCCGCTTCCACATGGCAACGGTTTTGGGTCCACCGCACGAAGGCCTTCGCATTTTTGCCATGTCGCCATCTCCGCTTCGTATTTTGGTCGCAATATTTGAGTCAACCATTGCTCCGTATTTTGGTTGCCTAGGAAGCATCGTAAGGGAAGAGCAGAGCAGCGGGGAAGATGGCGGAGAACACGGAGGCAATGTTGAAGAAGGACAAGAAAGGCTCAGGCTTAGGTTTGAGGCTCGGTATCGGGAGGATTGCCTTGAATGCAAGATCGATCGGCTCAAGGAGACGGCGTGCCTTACAAGCTTTTCTTTTTTGGTGGGGACATTCACCGGGGACAAGTCGATGCACTTGTAGGGAGCCAGGATCACAAGGCACGGTTGCGGGTGATGCCAGGCAAGGGCTGCGACCTACGACTATCATGAGAAAAAAAAAACAAAAGAAGGAAAAAAACAAAAAAAAATAATAAAAATTAGGCAAATGAAAATATTATTAAAAATTATCTACGTCGGCATTGGTCGGCGTTCACATAACGTCAACTAGCCAAAATTAGTTAAAATGACTGAATTGACATGAATATAAAAGATGTTACTCTTATCTCCTTGTCAAATCGAACCTCAAGAATTTTAGAGACAAATCACCGTTGTTGGAAGCAATCACTCGCCTGCCTTTATTATTTTAACAAGCAAAGTGTCTTTGAATCGGAATTCATGATCCCTGGACCCAAAATACAACGCTCACCTTAGTAAATGACTCTCTTCTATATATATATATATATATATATATATATATATATCTTCTATATATATATATACACACGTCTCTCCCTGCATCACTTCTCGGCGTTAATAAACAAAAAGACAAAGGAAGGAAGGAAGGCGGTAAGGAAATGGGATTATCATATCACTTTCTCTAGTCCCGACCCCAACACCAGCAGTCCCACTGCGACAACATTCCCCCGATAGCTGCATTTATTATTGTTGTACTTTAGCTAGTTAGCTAGTACGTTCATGATGGGGTGCGATTGGACCGCACCAATTGGCTTTGATATGCTACGATGGAAAGGCATAAATGGAGGGGTACGAAGGAAGACATATAAAAGGCTCCCGAACACAACCGTTGAATGGTTGGCAATTCATTCGCACCAAAATTCCTCTCCCTTTCCATTGAAGAAGAACAAAGGCGTTCCATTTCAATTTTCAAGAACAATCGACATTTACGCTGTGGAAATCGGGTGTTTTCCTCGTGATTGCATCCAAACTAACATGAGGAAGTACTATTCGTGATAAATTCGCAATTCAACGTTCGTTCCGGGGCCATTTGCTGTTAGCGCATCGGAATCAAGTAAGTCGTCTTCCGCCGACTCGAATTCCAACATTGGTATCAGAGCCCGATCGTGATTTCTGCCTTGTTTTTCATCGAGTTTTCTTGATTACCATTTGATATTGAGATCATGAGAATGTATTCTACACTGTTTGGATCTCTGATAGTCGAAATTGCCCCATGAAAAACTCGAAATTGAACCGGAGCGAAGAATGGGTTCGGGGTCGCGTGATTCGTGAGGTTTTCATCGTTTTTCGTAATAATTTTTTGGTCAAAATTAATTTTTGAATATACAGGGTGAAAGTACTCGTCGAGACGAGTCCAGGGATGGGTAGATCGCCGCCGAGAGACGCCGTACGCGCCCACACGCACGGCCAGAAGCCGCTGCGCGTGGGCGCCACGCGCCTCAAGCGCTGGTGAAGCCAGCGCGTGGTGACGTCACGGTGACGTCACCCAATGGTCGTAACCGCCGGGATGACGTCATCGATGACGTCACCGCCGGAGAAGTTGGCCGGCCGGTTACCGGCCGGCGACCGACCTGACCCGAGATCCGACCCGACCCGTTGACCCGACCTGACCCATTGACCGGTCAACCGGTCCGACGGTCAAACCGGTCGGACCGGCTGCCGGTCGAACCGGTCGGACCAGTCACCGGTTGGACCGGTCTGACCGGTCGGACCAGCCAGGAGCCGTTTGGCTCGCTGGCGCGTGCGCCACACGCGCCGCACACTCAAGCGGCGCGTGGGGGCGCATGCGAGCTCGGATTGGAGTGTGGTCGGTCTCGTTTGGTTCGTATGAGTGTCTTCTACACAGTGGTATAATTATTTTATACTTTTGAATTTTATAAATGTACGAAAATGCTTAGGGAACCCTATGTACGCGTATTTTTTTGGGTTTAATGCAGTTTATTCATTTGTAACTTGTATTTTCTTATGATTAGGGAAATACAGTAGCTAGCTTGTGTGCAAATGATATTATATATGCTGTGTAGAGCTTGGTTCAATGATGTGATGTGTATATTTTAATATACTTGCAATTTTCTAGTTGCTAGAAAATAAGAACAATGGTATGAAATCCATTGCATGTTGAATTGCAATTTTGATTATAATTAAAGCATGTTTTTTGTTTATACGTTGGTTATTGCCATGCTATGTTCTTGTGTTAAGGAAAAATGTAGAAATTACATAAGTTTATGTAATTATTTTTCCTAGTGGGAGTTCGTAGGTTGGTAGAATTGAAAGGAGTTCTCACCTAGAACTTAAAAATTTGTGCAAATTAAACTAATTAATGATAATAAAACAAATGTACATAGAAGTTGATTGGGAACATAGTGAACTTTTGCTTTTGTGTCTTTTGTTGAATTATCATTAATTTAGTTTGTCTTTGCTACAAATTAAATATGTGTGTTATTTTGTAAAGTGTGCTAGTATTGATTCTGCGTTTATTATGTCAATGTGTTATAGCAATTGATTATGGCTTCGGCATCCAAGACCATTGTGGTTGACCTCAATAAGGGTGAGAAGCTAAACGGTGACAATTATGATATGTGGCACCAAAAGGTTCAGTACATCCTTGAGGAGCAAGAGGTTTTGGAAACCCTCAACCACACCATGGATGAAATGAGCATGGAACTTCAGCTCAACACAGGAGAGATCTGGAAGCTTATCAAGCTTGGAAAAAGAAAAATAGCATTGCTCGCATCACGTTGCTGAGCTGTATGCAAGATGATCTCATGTGTGAGTTTGAGAGTTATGACAAAGCTCAAGCTATGTGGGTTGCCTTGAAAGATAAGTTTGGGGGTACATCTGCCACTAAGCTGAGGAGACTCACCATCAAGTTTGACACCTTCCGAAAGCGCTCAAATGTAACGATGAGGCAGCATCTTCGGGAGATGTCAAACATGATCCGTGAGCTGAAGTCGGCTGGTCACTCCCTTACTGATGAACATCAAGTTCAAGCTGTTATAAGGTCTCTTCCTGATAATTGGGAGCATATGAAGATCAATATGACGCATAATGAGAACATCGTCACTTTTGATGATATTGCGCGTCATTTGGAATTAGAGGATGAGCGTCTAGAGGCTGCCAGATCCTCTACCCATGCTTATGTTGCTGAATCGAGTTCGCGCAAAGCTTCGGGCTTCAAGCGGAAGAGGAATCTTCAGTTCAACAACAAAGGGAAGATGACTGATCAGGGACCCAAGAGAGCTAAGACCTTCCGACGCAAGAAGCGTGGTGGGAAGAAGGACAAGGCCAAGATGGAGTGCCACAATTGTGGCAAGTTGGGTCACTTTGCTCGTGAATGCAGCCGAAAAAGGTACCCTATTACTCCATTACTTTGAGTAATGCTTTTGTTTCTAATCTTTTTGTAATGCTTGCTGAATCTCATCCAATGTGAACTGTAGACTCGGGAGCAACGGACCATGTAGCTAGAGACCGAGAAGCATTTGTGGAGTATCGTCGGATACCGCTTGGAAGAAGATGGATATATGTTGGGAATAACTCAAGAGTTGAAGTGAAGGGTATCGGCACATGTAAATTAATCTTACGTGGTGGTCGAAACCTGTTCCTGCATGATGTCCTTTATGCTCCAGATATTCGACGAAACTTGGTCTCTGTAGTTGTTCTTCTTAGCTTAGATTATGTATTGAATTTCCATGGTGATTATGTTGACATTTTGTATGGAACAGTTTATTATGGTTCAGGTCATGTATTGAATGGTTTTATGGTGTTAGACATTGACTATGATCAGTACAATGTTAATGTTGATGGTTGTTTTTCTTTAATTGCGTCTTCAAATAACGTTGAGATTGATGCAAGTACTTGGCATGCTAGATTAGGTCACATTGGATTGCAAAGAATGCAAAGATTAGCTAAAGAAGGCCTTTTAGGGTCACTCACTAATGTTAATCTATCCATATGTGAACATTGTTTGGCGGGAAAAACAACTAGAAAACCATTCGGTAAAGGGACTAGAGCTGAATTTCCATTGCATCTCATACATTCTGACATTTGTGGTCCTTTGAATGTGAGGGCCAGGCATGGAGCCTCATATTTCATCACTTTTATAGATGACTTTACACGTTTTGGTTATGTCTTTCTGATCTCCCATAAGTCAGAAGCATTAGACTGCTTTAGACGATATATAGCGATGGTAGAGAATCAGTTAAACAAGACAATAAAGGCATTGAGAACCGATCGTGGACGTGAGTATCTATCGGAGCAATTCAAGGCTCTTTGTGATGAAAAGGGAATTGTGCGACAATTGACTATTCTGGTACTCCACAACAAAGCGGAGTAGGCTGAGAGAAGGAATAGAACCCTATTGGAAATGGTTAGGTCTATGATGGCGCAAGAAAATTTACCTATCTCCTATTGGGGAGATGCATTATTGGCTGCTGCCTATATACTTAACCGTGTGCCCTCAAAATCGGTTACTTCCACCCCTTATGAATTATGGGTGGTAGGAAACCAGACTTGAGTAGTCTACGTCCATGGGGATGTGCAGCTTATGTTCATGATTCTTCCCATAAACATGGCAAATTAGGTCCTAAAGGGAAGAAATGTATCTTTATAAGATATTCCGAACACTCCAAAGTGCGTGTTCATAGGTGAACAAGCTGATGGGAGTGTGACCGAAATGGAGTCACGAGATGTCACGTTTTTGGAGAACGATTTTCCTAGTAGATGTGAGATTGATAAGGACTTCCAATTATATGAGATGGAAGATCTAGATAACACACCCACTGATGTTGTAGAGGGAAATGAAAATTTACCTCAACACACAAGACCTAGTGGGAGTGTTGCATCGCCTGATGAATTGAATTCAAGAGAAATTCAATTGCGTAAAAGTAATCGTAAAAGTATTCCCCATCGTCATTTTGAGATTGAAGGGGAAGCATTTATCATTGCTCAGAATGACGATGTCGAGCCTAAGACTATTCAAGAGGCTCTCTTATCCTCTGACAATGAATAATGGAGAAAAGCTTTGGAAGATGAGATGGAGTCAATGAGGGCAAACCATGTGTAGGACTGGTTGATCTACCACCCAATCGTAAGGCCATTGGAAATAAATGGGTCTTTAAGATTAAGCGTAGAGCGGGTGGATCCATTGAAAAGTATAAGGCTCGTCTTGTGGTGAAATGTTATACTCAACAAGAGGGTATAGACTATGAGGAAACTTTTTCGCTAGTTATAAGGTTTGCCTCAATACGCCTTATTCGAGCTATCGTTGCACATTTGGACATTGAATTACATCAAATGGATGTAAAGATGGCATTTCTCAATGGAGAATTAGATGAGGAAATCTATATGAAACAACCAATAGGTTTCATAGCTAAATGTTAAGAGCATAAAGTTTGCAAGCTTCATTGCTCAATATATGGCCTTAAGCAATCATCTAGACAGTGGTATCTTTGTTTTCATCGAGCAATAATAACATTTGGTTACACGATGATCGAAGAAGATCACTATGTATATGTCAAGCGGTCCAAAGATAAGTTTGTGATTTTATCACTTTATGTGGACGATATTCATGTTGGTTGGAAATGACAAGGTTTTGGTAATCACCATAAAAGAATGGTTATCCTCCAATTTTGAAATGAAGGACATGGGAGAAGCTGCTTATATATTAGGAGTTAAGATCGAAAGAGATCGATCAAGGAAACTTCTTACTTTATCACAAAGAGTCTTACATTATAAAGATTCTTGAGCGTTTCAATATGCAGCATTGTAATCCCATTGATACCCTATCATGCAAGGTGAAGGCCAAAATCTTGAGATGTGTCCTAAGACTCCGAGAAGAAATCAAAGTGATGGAAAGCTGTTCCTTACGCTAGTGCGATCGGGAGTTTAATGTATGCTATGATATGTACTCGACCCGACATATGTTATGCCGTGGGATTGGTGAGCCGATATCAATCAAATCCTGGTCAAGCACCTTTGAAAGCGGTGAAGAGGATCTGAGATACTTGAAGGGAACCATGGACTATCGACTTTATTACCAAGGGAATGATTTACGCCTATTAGGTTATTCAAATGCTGATTGGGGTGGAGACCTGGATGAGCGTAAATCAACTTCTGGATATGCATTCTTGCTCAATGGAGGTGCAATTTCTTGGAATAGCAAGAAACAGACATGCACAGCCTTGTCTACAATGGAGGCAGAATTTATTGCATGTTCTGCCGCAGTGCAAGAAGCAGTATGGCTAAAACGTTTCTTGGAAAATTTAGCCACTGTCACTGAAGTTCCAAGACCGGTGACAGTTTATTGTGATAGTCAAGCAGCCATTGCCTATATGAAAGATCCCAAGTATCATGGAAGGACAAAGCACATTGACATAAAGAATAATTTCATCAGAGATATTATAGCGTAGAAAGAAGTGATCCTGCAATACATTTCAACCAATAGAATGGTTGCTGATCCATTTACGAAGGCTATTCCTAGAGACATATTCTTGACCCATAGGATGTCACTAGGATTGCGTAGAATGTGATATATGTTATTGTAGAGGATCATTGGTTTATGTATTTGTGGACAGATGTATTGTACTTGTTTGTTTATTAGTGATTTGATGTTTTATCAATAAGTACAAATCCACTATGAGACTAGCACAAACACACATATATTAATTGAAAAGTATGTCAGTAGGCAATGATTGGCTCACTCACACGAGCAATCGCCTCAAGTGTTGTAGTTAGCACGTTGAGATGAGACGTTATGTACAAATAAATGCTGAAGAGCAAGTTTGGTACATAAAATATGTCGCCTTGATTGGAGTCAAGATGAGGTCTGTGATTGATTCATAACAAGACCAAACATGATAGTCCCACAATCATGTATGCCTGAAAGATGCCGGATGCGAGTACTTAATTGGGCTCTATAAAAAGCGAGCTGATATAGCACTCGGGCTAAACATGAGTACGTGAGAAGCACGTGACTATGTTTAGGCTAAGATTTGTATGGTGGACATATTTGATGATTGACATACGCTCGTATAGAAAGAGTAATCCACTATAGCATGTAATTCGTACTACATGTGTATTGTACGACCAATAAGGGAAGATGAGTAAAATTATCCCTATTTACTCATCGTGTGAGCCCTTGAGGTAATTTTGTATTTTTACCTCAATTTTGTGCCCTATGTTACTTCTGACTATGTTCTCGAAGTGAAAGATCAATGTTGCTACTTTAGCATGTTACGGGCGGTCATGAATAGATATGGCTTATGGGACATGTCTAGGAAAGCAGTTGTTCTGAAATTGAGAGAGACATGAGTGCGAAGGAAGACTATTGTTGTTTTACATCTACCGCATGTATTTACTGGTCGACCAATTATATCGCCCTATGTGGTTGCGGATGTAATTGTAAATACATGGTGTTTTGAGAATAGTCAAGTATAGCCTTTAAGGGATAGGTATACTTGGACTGATGTAACAAAATATGTCTGGAGCACTGTGAGACATCGATTGTTTATTTCTTTTCAGGGTTGTAGCCATTATGTTATCCCTAACAGGTGCATAATTTGAGCTCCTAAGTGCAGGTGTACTCACTGGTCGCACGGCTTATTTGTCAGTATGAATTGTTTTGTAAAATTGATGAATGTTGAATGCCTTATATTCTTAATAGAATGCTATCAAGCCCATCATGTCCGAGTGGGAGATGTTGTACTTTAGCTAGTTAGCTAGTACGTCCATGATGGGGTGCGATTGGACCGCACCAATTGGCTTTGATATGCTATGATGGAAAGGCACAAATGGAGGGTACGAAGGGAGACATATAAAAGGCTCCCGAACACAACCGTTGAATGGTTGGCAATTCATTCGCACCAAAATTCCTCTCCATTTCCATTGAAGAAGAACAAAGGCGTTCCATTTCAATTTTCAAGAACAATCGACATTTACGCTGTGGAAATCGGGTGTTTTCCTCGTGATTGCATCCAGACTAACGTGAGGAAGTACTGTTCGTGATAAATTCACAATTCAACGTTCGTTCCGGGGCCATTTGCTGTTAGCGCATCGGAATCAAGTAAGTCGTCTTCCGCCGACTCGAATTCCAACAATTATTACACTACAAATTAGCTCCCCACTTTTTTTTTTTGTTTTTTATCTTGTCTATCATTGTAAGTGGTAGAATTTGGCCAAACATAATATGATTAAAGATTCAAAGTCGTTTGTCCCTTTTATATTTTAGTGAGAAAATTACTTTTCAGCTTTCCAGCTAAAAATTTATAGTATCATTCAAATTTCAAATATCATAAGAAACAATGTGTGAATCTAAGTATCAATATTTGTGGTTTTACAAGTTTTTCAGGTGCTCTCGACGAAATGAAAGTTAAAATGTGTGTGCCGGGAATATGAAGGAAAAAAGAAAGCGAATGGTAAAAGTAGTTTCAAACAGACAAATAGAATACGTACACACTAGCAATTAAAGTCGGAGGAAACTTGGCAGGCTGAGTTAACATGATATAACTATACTAAATTACCAAACCTAGTGATGCTTCTATTGTCAATTTGCTTTCTGTTCGAAGAGTCAATAACTAGTATTGCGTAACCAAGTAATGTGGGAGGAGTAGCCCACTAGTATCTGTCATCAATACGAGAAAACCATCAAAGAGCTACTTAGACAACTGCAACCAAAAATCAAAACTCGATCAATCCAGATCGGATCTTCCAAGGTCAGCAAAAGCTTTTAACTTGCTCAGAAAGTGTTCTCTTGAAATCCTGCAATAGAGATTCGAACGCAATTCCAACAGAGAACAGAAAAATTGCAACAAGCATGTTAGGCAGACCAGCCACTAGCAGGCCTGACGAAGCGAAAAGAACTGCAGAAAATGCTCTCAGATTTGCTTTCAAAGAAGCGATGGAAGAATAAATGGACTTCTGGTTCATCTTCCAGCTTGCAAAAGACACAAATTCCATCGAGGTGGCTCTGTTTACCTATCAAAGGTTTGCAACCTACTTAGAAGGACTGGCCAGTCAATGAAAGCAATCTTAGGCGCATTTGGTTTCAACCAAACAAGACAATGCCGACTGTTTTAAAGTCCTCTCTGCAGAAAGACCAAATTCCATGCTGCAGCTGAGGTGAACTCCCCATCTGTCTTCTGGGTTTGAATCAGGATATATGTAACCATGCCAGCCACAAAGTGCAACCAGGTACAACCCGCATATCACACAAATTCTTGAAGTCACTATCACAAGTTCACAACAACCAGCTGTCTTTGGAGCGTCACTATTAGATTCATCAGCCGTTATGTCCATCTCGATTTGTTTAAATGCAAACTCAATTTACACTGGTCCATTTGTTAATGGAGGCCTATGTAAATTGCCTCAATAAAAGCTCGCAATCCATGAATCCACCCACATTGAGTAATAACATTTGGATACGTGTATGGATCGGCACTTGCACTAAGTAAGATCCAGGACAGACG